>JAVJIF010010872.1:0-119683 GCA_038442645.1 Agave tequilana | reverse complement strand
GAGTATTGGACAGTCCAAATGGCTTAACCAACCATTCATATAACCCTTCTTTAGTTTTAAATACAGTTTTTCATTCATCCCCTCGTCGAATTCTAATTTGGTGGTATCCACTCTTAAGATCAATCTTGGAGAAGATTGTGACACCTGACATCAGATCCGGCATATCATCAAGACGGGAAATTGGGAAACGGTATTTGACAGTGATCTTGTTGATTGGCTATCCACACACATACGCCATGTGCCATCCTTCTTTGGCACCAAAGTGCGGGAATTGCACACGTGCTCAAATTTTTTTGATGAACCCTTTGTCAAGTAACTTTTCTATCTGTCATTGTAACTCTGCATGTTCAATAGGGTCCATTCTGTAGTGGGGCATGTTTGGCAAAGTTGCTCTTGAGACTAAGTCAATAGCATGTTGAATGTCTTGCATGGGAGGTAACTCACCTTGTAGATCTTGTGGGAGGATTTCAGAAAACTGTTTCAGGATTGGTTTAATGTGCCTGGGAATCTGCACCTCGATCTTTCGATCACCCTCTCGAGCCATGAGTGCATAACAAGTAGAACCCTATGCAAGCTCTTTCCAATTTGATCGTGACTAATCAAATTCATTACCATCTTACCTTTGCCCTTATCACTCTTCTTCCCAGGAGTTAGGACATCCACTTTGTCTTTACCTTTGTCAACCCTTTTCTCGGGTTGGTGGTTTCAGTTGATTCAGCATTATCTTCACCTTTTTTGCCGTTATGAACAAGTGAACATTGGTTGGTACGTTCATATATGATCACTTCTAAGTCGAACGACCATAGTTGACCCAAAATGATATAACTAACATCCATGGGGAGTATGCCACACTGCATATTATCTGTGTACGTGGCAAACTGAATGAGAATTTGACATCTCTCCTGAACGTATATGGAGCGTCGGACCATGTGACCTTGTATGGGTTTGGCTGCTTCTCCGGTCTCATCCCAAGGTGGTGATTAACTTTGACGCAATGACGTTGATGCAACTGTCACTATCCACTCTCACCTTGCAACTCTTGTTTGTGTAAGTTTGAAATATGACGATCCTTCTCTAGTCGTTGAGTGGCTCAGGCTGGGTTAAGATGCACCTAACCACTCCTAATTGGGTTCGGCCTACACTAGGAGATAGGTTCGTCACTTCTACAGTTCTCATGCACCCATTAAATTCATACTCTTCGACAGAGGCATCCGAGTCATCATCTTGTTGGTGCACCACTTCATCATCCTCTTCTATATTTTCAATGGGAACTTTCACGAAGAGGGTTTTTGGTTTGACTTGGGCACTGGCTGGCAAGTGGTCATACCCTTGACACCTATATCATTGGGTTCGTGGGTTGACCTTTCTGGTTCACTAACCGTTCTCATTTTGGAGGTGGTTGGCTTTGCACTAGAAGGACCTGCAGGTGTGACGCTAGATGAACTAGAGGCAGGTTTGCTCGGGGCAGGAAGAGATTGGCTAAAACTTGGCTTGCTAGTAGTGGCGGTCTTATCCCTAAAATCAGTTAGGTGAAAATAGGATCCTTTAGAGTCATCTAAGTCGGTGACTAGCTGATATGCCTGTTCTAGAGTCGTGATGCCTCGAGCGATTAGCTCTCGGCGATAATCATCCCCAAGACCGGATTTAAACCTAGATAAGGTCTGTTCGGGAGACTCTAACTCGATTGCTCCACACTGATTCAAATATTCATCAAATTTAGCAATGTAATCGATGACTGACTTGTTCCCCTGAGTCCATTGATTTCACTTGTCCAATAATTGTTGACTGAATGACGGTGGAACGTACTTCAACATAAGCTTTTTTTTCATGCCTTCCCAAGTCTCCACTGGGTCTTCCCTTCTGTACCTTATCTTCTCAAGGTTTTTCCAATATTGTCTCCCTTGTCTCGTTAGTTTCATCACGGTAAATCGAATCTTCCTAGACTGAGACATGTCATGCCAACAGAAATAGCGGTCCATAGCTAACTGCCAGTTTATATAAACTGAGGGTCCAAGTGCCTGTCGAAGGAAGGAACATTGACTTTAACGCTCTTGATGTACTGGGCATCAGCGTCGGCTGTAATATCGGGTTGGGCTCGCTCTCGCCTGGGTGACCTACCGCCATTTCGAGAATTTTCTTCCTCCGTTTTCCCACGATTGGTTTCTAGCCTATTAAGTCGGGTTGCTAGATTCCTATAATTGACATCAACCTGGTCTCTAATTTCTTGTTACCGTTGGTCCATCTTTTCTATCAACCTGGTCCCTAACTTCTTGTTACTGTTGGTCCATCTTTTCTATCTTATCAATGATTGTGACAAGTGTATTCTAAATGCTAGGGTCCATTGGTGCAGAAGTTTCTCCTACGAAAAAATTTCTACCACTCATGGTTGGCAGGCAAGTTCCTAGCTGATCCTATATGCAAATTGTCCAAAAAATGAGATGTATGTTATGCATGAGGAGTCAGAGATTAGATCAAGGATAAATAATACCAACTCTAAGCGATGTAGATTAACACGTAATTAAGAAAATATAATGTGAAGACAGTGAAAGACACATGCTAACACAATTAATTCCAAATTAAGTTAAGTGATCTCAAATTCAAGTAATTTAGTTTGCACCGTTAATATTAAGTCAGGTTATCACTCAAGGTCAGAATCACACAACTCACTATTTAGTGGGAAACAGTCAATAAATTCTATCATGCGATAGATTAGAATAGCTAGCTATCTCAATTAAGTAGCAGGAATAACTGAACATAATATTCAAAGTTACCTAGGAGGCGATCGAAGCTCAAATATGAATTTGACTGTTGTAGGCGCGTAGTACTGGTCGTCACGAATCCGCTGCCTCAATAACGGCTCGATTTGAACTTGAAACGAACCCTGAACGACCTTCAGAAGCTTGAAATTGCTTCTGAACTGGGTCAGAACTCACTGAGTTGAATCAACTGAGTCAACTCGCTGGTGAAGCGATTGCTGACGTCATCCGAAGCTGACTGTTCCAATCAGTCGGGTCAGGTATGTCGGGTCGGGCGGCCCGGATACGACCCGACTTTATCTGATTCTTAAACCCAATATCGGGTTTTGCTCTGGGTTGCCTGCTCGTCTGCGCCCGCCTTCCTCCCCCGATCTCTGCTAGTGCTCGCGACAGGAGGTGGGGATTCCGGTTCCGACGGTTACGACGACGGAGATCTGGCGTAGTTCAAGTGAAGTCGGTTGGAGTGGAGGCTCTGGAGACTTCTTGACGATGGCGAACGGTCAGGGAGGACGCGACGTCGACGGGAAAATTGGCGACAGCTTGGCAAAGTCTTCAGAGGGCTTTGATGAGGTACTGGCGGCATATGAGGGCGGAAGAGATGACAGGGAGTGAGGAGCAGGCTGTGGCGAGGGATCTCGATGATCCGGCAGGTTGGACCAGATCTGATCTGCTTTGGGAGCTTCGTCGACGATGTTGCTGTCGATCGGAGGGGATGGTGTTGATGAAGGAGCTGAGGGCAGTGGTAGATCTTGTGGGCGAGGACTGCAAGGATCATGTCGACGAGGCTGCGGGAGGGGCGATGGTGGAGGATTGTGGTGCTGGTGGAGGTGGAGTAGTTGACGGAGGGTGGTGGCACGACGACGAAGCCCTAGGTTAGGGTTCGAGAGGGAATTTCAGGGTCTGAGGAGGAGGGTGATTGAACAGTGTAATTTGAGAATTATAGGGATTTTTGATTGGAATTTTCAGGGATTTCTGTAGTGTTTTTTTTTGAACAGGGATCTAGGGTTTGTAACAGGGAAAAAAATTTGGAGAAGGAAAAATTTGAGAGGGATTGAAACCAAAAGCTCTGATACCAAATGATGTAAATCAACCTAGATCGCAATCACTTTCAAATCGTAACTAAAATTTGAAATTTAAAATAGGATAGAATTTCAAGTTTTCACACCCTTACACGTGCTTCTCACCCAAAACTCGAGAGCAAATAAACTCATAAATTTAATTTGATATTTTGAGGAAAGTTTTAATCATTTAATAATCCAATGAAGTTGTTAAGGGGGCCTTTTACAGACTTTATAAGAAATGACTTTTAGGAAATAACTGATGTGGTACTAAATGCCCACAAAAAGAATACCTACTACATCAACTAAAAGACATAAAACAAGTTTAAAATAAAACTATACTAAAGCCAAATAATTGCATTACGCCGCTTCCTGAAATAAACTCGATCGAATTGCCTCCTAAGCGGCATGCTGTCCTCATCAGAACTTCTCTATTTGGGAGATTTATTCATGATCCTAGTTTATCTTCCTGCTACGGCTTAGATCACAATGGGCATTACATGGCTAATAGCCGTTGTGCACCGTAAACTCGAGTCGTCGCATAATAAGCCTCCATTGGTCTGCTTATGCAATTTAATTCGAAAATTTCCTTTCCACTGTAAATGGGAAGATTTAAACTAGGACCGCCCGTCTGGGAAGTGCCATGTTGCCTAAGCTAAATTCAGTTGGCGAATGAATTGTTTCTTAAATTATAAAAAAGGTTACTTGACTTGCTTTTCATGTCAATTAACTCGCGTGCATGCAGACATCTGCATATATACAACATTCATGCTTACAATAGAATGAATTGTATATAATGTATTAAAAAAGGTTAATGGCATGGTTTTAAATTTCGGCCGATTCTGATACATATCGACAACATTGTATAGGATTTTGGGTACCCGATACAATATTAACCCTATTATATGAGCCGATATTGGAGTTGATATTGTTGATATGCTTGGTATTACCTATATTAACGTCTGATTTTCATGATATTAATATTAAAAACACTTGGCCAATACCGATATTGATTCCGAGATTTTAAACCATGGTTAATGACTTTATTTTCATGCCAAATAACTAATTACACGTACATATACATGCATTTTTTTTCATAAGTACACTTAGTAGAATGAATTCAGTATAACGAAGGTCAGTGACTTGATTTCCATGCCCAATAACTAGTTAATTTTTGGCAAATTGTAGCCTTAATACTATATGGCTTAAGGCCATTGCGACCCTAGTCTAGAATTCTATTGCTACCTCTAAGCACTTTTTGATGCAAAAGTAGGAATAGGAACCAGTAAAATATCTCTTGTCAAGCAAGGTACAAGATAGGAAAAGATCAGGTTTCTAAATGCCCACAATATTCAACTTTACACCCCAAATTTTCCTTTGCGCATCCAAATATACCCTAGAGTAATCTTTTTTCGAATTCTTGACCTCCATACAAGTAATTCATATGTTGCAAAAGAAAAAGAGGAATTACATTATAAAAAATACATATTAATCATGGTTTGAAATTTCAAAAACAGTATCGGTAACGACCAATGATTTTTAGTATCAATATCGGCCATCAATATTAGCAATATCGGCCATATCAACAACATCTATTGGGTACCTCAAAATCCCATACGATATTGCTCACACACACACACACACAGAATTAACTGATATTTGAAACCATAATATTAATCTTATAGTATGAATAATAACTTCAACAAATTTAATTGTATTACCTTCATGTCATCCATGCAATCATGGAAACTAAAGGCGGGAATATCCACGAAACTTGCCATCTTCTTTGGATCACACTAAATGCCAGGATATACGTATGGTACAGGGTTGAAAAGGCGAAAAGCACGAGGCAAAACGTTGGACCCTTTTTAAGGTAAGGCATAAGCTTCAGGGCGTGAGGTGTAGGCCTCACTAATTTATATTTTTATATTTCTAAAATGTATAAATATTATAAAAGTATATGGAATGGTATACTATTTGAGAAATGGTAAAATCAGGACAAGACATTAATCAAGAATTTCTTGAATTAGGCTTAGCATACGAACAAAAACAGCTATGTAACAGGTTGGATGGAGAAGAGTCAAAGACCATATGTCCTATTATAGTGACATGGTCTTGCTCAAGACCCGAGAGCTAAAGAGTTCACATAAAAACACAAACAGGAAAATACGACTTACACAAATGTATGAAAGCGACTCTTAAAAACAAATGCAATACTCAATTCTCAAATAGAGAATTCAATTACAAATAAAAATGACACAAAAAACCAGAAATCAATCACAAATTTCAAATCATTGCTGAATAGAGGTTGAAATATTCACCAAAAACACAAGGTAGATGATCACTTGCTACAGTGAAAGAAAACATAGTTACTTGTAACACTAAAAGTCATAGATGTGAAAGTAATGAATGATGGTAGTGTCTCCAATGTCTAAACAAAAAGAGAAGAATGGGTGTGGGATCTACCTTTTTTCATTTTTAAATTTAGTTAGAATTCACTTTTTTTCTTCTTTTTGTACCCTTTTCCTTTAAAGCATGCGCTTCAACGGCGAAGAGCTTCATGGGGCGCGAAGCGCACACCTTAGTTATGCTTCAAGTAATGAGGCGTGTGCCTCGTGGGACAAATAGCTTTTCTATTGTGCCTCGAGGCGATTAACTTTGAAAATGCCTTGAGGCAAGCCTCAAAAAGCCTTTTCACTTATGATGCTGTATCTTGCTTGTGCACTTATCCACTCTTCTAAGACTTCAGAGAATAATTTGTCCTCGTAAGGTTTAGTTCTTGAGAACCATAACCACAGAGTTTATTTTTATTCCACTCCAGAGTCTTCAACTTTGTTTTGAAAGCTAAAGGATTGCAGCTAGCATTATATTATTACAAGACCAATATCTGCAATTTCTTTTTCATCTCTCCTGTCACGTTTATTATTAATATATTGCCATTCACCATCACTAGTTTTGAACTATGTGGGACAACAAATACTTAAATAATGTATAATCCTCCCATCTTGTGGTAGAATGATCCAAGGACTGGTGGAGTCTATGTTGTGGGATCATTGTCCCAATTTGATCTGGAATGACCATATTAAGTATGTGAGACCTAAATCCTAGATGGTTATGATGATCTTCTTTATTTAACTTGGTCATCATCTTTATTTCTAGCCTTTCATTTCTGAGTCTTGTTTTCCAATATAGCGTACAGAGAAAGCAGAAAATAGAGCTCCATTCCTCTTCAGTTTCCTTTTTATTCAAAACTATTATAACACTACCAGTTCAAGCATATCCTTTGTTATTGTTGTGTCTTCTATGTACACAATGAGAAGATTTAAATTATGGAAATTAGAGAGGTAGTTCGAGATCTCTATCATCTCAATTATTTTATATAGATACAAGAAAGTCCGATTCTACTTCTATCCTATTCTACTCCCAATACAACTCATATATCCCTTATACAATTCATATTTCCTAACACTCCCCCGCAAGCTAGAGCATATACATCATACATGCCTAGCTTAAGAAATAACATCAACTCGTGTCTTCCCAAGAGAATTTATGAGTAGATATGCCAATTGACGATTGGATAAAATATGTTGAGCTTAAACAATCCACTGCATATCGAGCTTGCACAATCTTCTCTTCTATTTTTTAGCGTACTAAATGACAATCCATTTCAATGTGTTATGCGCTCGTGAAATACTGGATTTTCAGCTATGTGAACAACAACTTGATTATCACAGTATAACTTTATAGGACACTCTAGAGTAAAATCAAGCTCAGTCTATAAGTCTCTGACCCAAATCAATTCACAAGTTATATTCGTCATCACACGATATTCTGACTCCGCACTAGATCATGATCCACATTCTACTTCTTGCTTTTTCATGACACAAAATTTCCTCCAAGAAAAACGCAAAGGCATGTAGATCGCCTATCAAGGGGGATCCTGTCCAATCAACATCTGAGAAATTATTTGAATATAGAAGTCCTTTGCCACGAGACTTCGTCATGTATCTGAGAATCCACACTACTGCATCCCAATGAGTTATCATCTTTGGTGTTGAGAGAAACTGACTTATAATACTCACATCAAATGCACTATCAAGTCTAGTTACCGTTAGGTAGTTCAGCTTACCCACTGACGGACGATACCTGTCAGGATCATCTAAGAGCTCCCCTTGATCTGATAGTAGCTTACATTAGCTTCAATGAGTGCATTAGCAGTTATGCACCCCAACATATCTGCCTCAGAGAGCATATTATTTTCTCTGTAAAAGTGTAATACCCTCTCTGAACCTATCTATTTCAATGCCTAAGAAGTATCACAAAGATTCAAGGTCTTTTTGTCTAAAAATGCTTCTGTAAGTAGCATTTTAGATCTGCAATCTCCTGCGCATCACCATCAGTGATAATGATATCATCCATATACACTATAAGGAGTAACCTCCTCCCTCGATGTTTTGTTGCCAAAATACAAAGTGATCCTTATGAGAACGAGAAAGATAAAAGCCCTAATAACAGAAGCAAATTGTCTAAACCAAGCTCTCGGTGACTGCTTCAATTCATAAACAGACTTCTTCAGGCTACACACGTTCCCTGACTCCTGCTGAGCAACAAAACCAAGTAGTTGCTCCATGTAAATCTCCTCGTCAAGAACACTATTAAGAAAAATATTTTTGACATCTAACTGATGGAGGGATCAGTGATGGCAGCCAAAGAGATAAGAATTCACGCAGATGTCAGTTTTGCAACTGGCGAGAAAGTGTCCATATGATTCATGCCATACACTTAAGAATCCTTTGGCAATTGGACGGCCTACAAATGAGCTTAGGACCCATTGAGATTAAGCTTCACAACACTGACATTCAATTGCCTTCTTTCGTGGTGGAATAACAGTAAGAATAGTAATTCCATTTTGTTCTACGACCATCATTTCTTTCTTCATGGCATCCAACCTGAGATAGAGAGAGCTTCTGACACTAACTTGGGAATAGAATATGGGTTCATAGAAGAAATAAAGACATGAAATAAGGGAGACAAGTGCGAATAAGATACAAAGCGAGAAATAGGATGAGATGTGCAAGTGCGTTTACCCTTGCGAAGAGCAACGAGAAGGTCATCAGAGATAATGTTAGTATCAGTAGTAGTATCACTAGAGAGTAATGCAGAAATATCTTACCAGTTTGATTCGAAAATTGGAGCAGCAGAAGATGTTCACATCGATGCAATAGAAGTACGTCTTGTGAAGATTCTGATTGTCCAATGATGTGATTTTGGGTCTCCATGTACATGTAGTAATGTACCCAAATCTATATCAACCGATGATGGAGTATGCACAACTAGTGTATTTTGAATAAGGAAAAACATATTGTCGTCCTCAGACTTAAGGGAGAAGTCTCACTATCAAACTCGTATTTATACTAAAAAAATATGACATCACCTGAGACAAGAAAATGATCTAGTGATGGGCAATTACACCGATACCCTTTTTGTGTTCGAGAATACTCAAGAAAAATACATTTGAAAGTATGAGAATTAATGTTTGATGAGGATTATTGTTCTGAACAAAATACATACATCTAGAAATCTTTGATGGCACGAAAAACAAATCATTTAGGAGACAATACCAAATATGGGATTTGATTTTGCAAAACATACTAACAGATTCGATTAATTAAATAACTGTAAAAACAACACCACTCCAAAAATATTTAGAGACTTTCCTGTGAATAAGCAATGTGTCAGCAGTTTCAAGCAAATGACGATTTTAACATTCAGTAACATCATTTTGTTAAAGAGTGTATGCACATGAGGATTGATAAATAATGCTATGCTCAGTCATAAAATTTGTGAAAGATGAAATAAAATACTCAACATTATCGTATCTTAAGATTTTCACAAAAGTGTTAAATTGGATTTTAATCTTAGAACGAAAATTTTAAAATATGAAAAAGATCTTAGAACAAGATTTCATGAGATAAAATTAAATAACTCGTGAATAATCATCTACAGAAGTAATGAAACACTAAATATCAAGTTGGAATTTTATTGAACATGGACCCCATACATCTGAATGAACCAAATCAAATAGGTGATTAGCCTTCTATTGACTTGACTAAGATAAAACATTCGATAATACTTTCTTAGTTGACAAGACTCACACTCTAAAGACTCAATTTGACTAGACTCAAAAATTAAAACTTTTAAAACCGATAAAAGGGATGACTTGACCGACAATGATGATCAAAAAGTGAAACTGAACTGGAGCACATTACTGGTTTGAAGACCAAGTCTAGGTAATACAATCTGTCTTTCTCATGCCCGGTGCCAATCATCTTTGTTCCAAGTTCATGAAATTCACAAAATATAGTATAAATTTTATTAAACAATTTAACACTCTAGTAATCATACTAACTGACTGAAAGAAAAGTTTGGAACATAAAGTGCATATGATAGAGATAAAAAAGATGTAGCATTAGAAAGCTTTATGCCTTGAATAGAAGAAGTATAACTATCTTTAATGTAACAGAGGGGGAAACACGTAGAATCAAGAGAGGACACAATACATTATTTTCAGTCATGTAATCAGAAGCTCTTGAATCTATAATTCAAGTAGGAGAACTAGATGAAGTAAGCAATACAGTGGGATTACCTGTTCGGGCTAAAGTGATTGTGGAAGAACGTGGAGTGAATGATGTCTGAAATTACTGGAACATCTGATACAAGCGCTCCTTCATCTTTTCATCTCCCTGTCAGATTGCTCCTCCTGAGCTGCGGCTACATGAGCAGATCGAAACGGTTGTTGCTCCTTCCCTTGCAGTAGTGAACAATTGTACTTGGTGTGGCTCCTTATAATATTAACAATAGATCAACTCTCTTGCTCATCCTCATGAACGACTAACACTACGACCTATCCCACGACCTCTAACTCCAAAATTACTCCAATGACCTCTACCTCTTGTTATTTTGCCTTGGACCGCAAGAGGGGAACGATCCTGAATTTCCACGATGGCTGGATTATGTGACTCCGAAGGAAAACTTCACGTAAAAAGTGGTAATTACTCTTAAGTGACTTGATAATAGAGCTTCCTATCACATTTGGTCGAGCCTTCAAAACTCTGGACACAATACTCCTGAAAAAACAAAGACCATCAATTTGTTCCACCTCTCACGCATCTCTTTCACATGAGATGTGATAGAAAAAATCTCTGACTTCTTCGGAAAATTTGTTGAAATTTGTATAGAGCTAGGCCAACGTTCGAGTTTCTTATTTACTTCTGAATAGGTCCTGAATGGCATTATAGACTCGACTCAAGTTGCTGCCTTTTGAATACTTCATGTCTAAGTAAATTCACATCTCCTTTACAAGAATCAGATCCTGAACACGTGGCTCCAGCTGTTCAAGATCTATATTAGTAGTAGTGTATCATACTGCCTTCAAGTTTGCGTCTTTGGATCAGGGGATCGTCAGTCAGGTGGTGATTCAATGTAAAAAGTTATCACCATTCAACTTTATATCGATAATCTTTCTAGATACAAGCTCAGAAATTGTTGGTTTCATTTCTTTAGCCATCACTCAAATCTCACAAAAACAAGCAACCCCGAAATTATGAAGACGGTCAAATCAGAAAATCAAAGTCAATTTCAAGCCAAAAGAACCATGGGCTTTAACTCCCATCCCTCAAGAATGCATCCTTTTTTTTACGGTTACTTTTCGCATGACTGTTCACCGTTTTTTTTACAAATTTGAATTCAAATCAGATTTGAAAGAAGGAAAAAGAAAAAGAAAGAAAGAACAAGAAGATGATGAAGAAGAGAGATGTTGATGGTGATGTTTTGAGGCGAGCGGAGATGACGACGAAGGTTGTGAAGGATAGAGAATCTTAGGGCTTTGATACCATGAGAAGATTAAGATTATGAAACTTAGATATGTAGTTGTAGATCTCTCTCCTCTCAATTATATTATATAGATACAAGAAAGTCTAATTTACTCATATTTCTATTCTACTCTTAATGCAACTCATCTATCACTCATACAATTCATATTTCCTATCACATGTCTAATGCCTCTCTTTACATGTTGCTTTTTTTTTTCCAGGTGATGATGAAAATTCAACACGTCTAGAGCACACAACTTGGGTGGATGATACTGTAAGATTTTATCAATCACGATCACAATCCAACCCTGCACCTGCCCTACACAAAAACACAGACACAAAAATCCCCTGATTATCTTCTTTTCTATTATTACTTATGCTGTCTTACTTTTCACACATTTTCTGTTTTGTGCTATGTTCTACTAATTCTCAGGTAGCAGAATGCATATCAAAATATTGCATCTTCTTGCATCTGATGCACGGAAGCATCGATACACTTCAGTTTTCTGCCATATGTATCCTCTGTAACTTGCTTCGTTTTATGGTTGAAATGATTGGGTTATATAGATTTTAACTTTTTCCTGTTAAATGTTTCATTGAATGTTTGTTATCTGGTGATATGACTATCCTACCTACATACATGCATGTTGATTTGGTTGTATTTTCTTATTTTTTTGGTATTGTTTAACTTGCTACTAAGTCTGGAGATGGGGATCATAAAAACTTAGAACTAACTCAAGAATTAGCTAGTGCTGTGCTTGGGTTGGAATACCCAACCCAAGATTGGTTGGGCATGGGCTTGGGCTGCAGCTCAAATTATTTCCCTTGGTTAACAATACTTGTGGTTTTGTGGATATTCGCGGGTTCTTCAATTTTCTTTCTCCCTCGTAGGGGGAATAAGGTATTTCAGTGGTATACTATTAGAGAAGGGTAAGGCAACATTAAGCTTTCTCCATGTTTTTGTGTTCTCCTTCACTGACCTTGTGGTCAGATCCACAGAAATCTGTTCCAAGTATCACTGCTGTGGGTTACAATGGTGTGATGTCGTGGCAGCATGGTAGGAATACTGATCGAGCTCTTTAAATTGTTGCAGAATCAATATTGTGACTTATTTTCTCATTTGCTTTTCTTTATCCCCTTTCAGAAGGTTACATCAGTGGGGAAAATTTTGTAGGAAGCATCGAGAAGGCTTGGGCAGCACTCCATTTTCAAGTATGCTAGCATGGAAAACTGCTTTCTGGCTGTTGGTGAATGCAATCCAAAAAATTCCAAAGAGTTTTGACGCATTGGGTTTCGGAAATCTAATAGTTTTCTTTTCTTCTTTTCCAAATGAACACAGGAAACTGCTGTTACTCTTTTGACAGCAGCACTTGCTTCCAAGAAACCTGAACCTCTAAATCCTAGCTCACATCATGTTGAAGGAAATACTTTAGCCTTGGATATTGCATCAACATCAGCAGGCAGCTCAACCGAAAATTTGGAGAATAGACCCTCAGATGATTCTAAGCTACTAGTAGAGAAGATGGTCCCTGAACCAACAGATGATGTATGCTCTATTTCTTTGCATTTTCTCGTATATTTATTGTAGATGTTACCTCATGAAGGAGTCCCTGACATGCAATTTTATTTGTATAGAAGAAAATTACAATGCCTGTTCCAGAAACCTCACAACCAGGTACCTTTGATGATGTAAAGATTAAAGGGGAAGAACAAACGAGCTCCGAAAACACTGCGGGAGAAGTGCTATATACTGTGACTAAAAATGTGCACAGTCCAACTTGCAGTGATGATATTTCCACTGTGCCTAAAGAAACCCATGCTCTTGATAAAAGCTGTGCAGAAGCTTCTCCAGTCTCTGTGGAGAAAGCCACTGTATGTGGTCCCCACTCTTCCCAAAATACTGGGAAGGAGGAAAACAGGAAGAATGAAGAGGTTACTGAGCCTACTGACTGTTCAAATTCCGTGAAGTCTGAAGACATTTTTCTTAGTATCCGTTTGCCAAATGGAGCCAGTTTACAGAGGAAGTTTACAGTAAGAGACACTTTGAAATATGTGAAAAACTATGTAGATGAGAACCAAGTTAGCGGGGTTAGCTCATATGATTTAGCTGTACCTTATCCTAGAAGGGTGTTCAATGAACAAGGTATGCACATAATTAACAATTATGTTAAATTTGGTTCTTAACAATGTATGTGCTCATTGTCAATCTTGCTTCAGAGTTCATTGATTAATAGTCATAATTAATTGTAGTAATAATTCACATTTAATATTTGTAATTAATATATTCTTTGACACTGTATTTGCTTATTTAGATGATCTGGAAAGAGTGGGGGGGGGGGGGGGGGATTAGTTTTTCTAGTTTAACATTATAGCATTGTGGTGTTGACAGAGTGGCTCGCCATTTTTTTTTTTTCACTCACTTTTTACTTGATGTTAAGAATGTGGATTTTGTTCTTGTCCTCCCTCATAAAGTTGTGATGGTTGCAAGAAAGCCAAAATTGGAACCAAGCCTTGTCAATAACATGTTTTTTTTTTTGTATTTTTAATATAACTTCCCCTACATTATTTTTTTGCTTCCTTTCTGCCAGAGTTTGAGTATTTTCAAGATGCTTCATCAGTTCAGTATTTCCCAGGATTTTTATTTCTTCATTTCAGACCTGGCATTTTTCATTTATTCTGAGATGGCTTTTTCCATTTTCTGTTTTACTTGTATATGAACCGTATCTTTTTAATAGAAAGATATGAACAATATCTGCTTTTAAGGAATTGTCCCTGACTATTCTTTTATATGCAGATATGAATTGTGTTTTGTCTGAACTGGGATTTGCTGCACGGCAAGCATTAATAGTTGTTCCCCACCGCCAAGCTGCTAGACCTCAGAGCAGCATGTCATCTTCACATGACAGTCAAAATGCTGCGAGCATGGACAACTCAACTGATGACAATGGTGGGTACTTCGCATTTGTGAAACGGGTATTGTCCTACGTGAATCCATTTTCCTACCTTGGCGGCAATGCCAACTCATCAAATTTGGAACCAGCTCCAAGTCACGGCTACCAGCAATACCGTGAGTCCTATACAATATTGCATTACAGTAATACAGCCCACTTTAGATGCAATGCATGATGTTTCCTTATGTATACCGAATCATTTGTCTCACTGACATTGCACTGTACTGTACCCGAGGAATACCCATGTGTGTCATATTTATAGGTTTTAGGCTTTTAGCACTGCATTATATCTTCATTCTTGTTCTTGATTACAGAACTTGGTTTCTCTTTCAATTCTGTCGAGATTTCTTTTTTAAAGTTTGCATAGTAAGGTTTAAACTCTGCTGTAGGTCCGAATCACGCCTTCCAAACCCGTCAGTTCTCTGGGTCGGAGGCGTCCAGCCAGCCATTTAGTGTAAATCAGCAGACCCCTTCGGCAAGTGCGAATGCTGGGGAAACGAGGAGAGGAACATCAAGACCATTTGGCAGCAATATCCACACCCTGAGACACGATGAAGATGATTTTGAGTCTAGAGACAGGAATACATTTTGGAACGGAAACTCTACACAGTTTGGAGGTGATGATAAGAAGTAAGTTGACAGAACTCAAAAGTTTAAATAAGGCGGCTTTTGTCACAGAAAATCTATGCACAAGTCATCAAAGACAAACAGGAAGAAATGAACTTAAAAACCACTTGAAACTCGTATCAGTGTAACTTGATTTATTGTATATTTTTCTCACGGGCATGGTGTAAAGCTGCATTCTATAATCGTGTGTAGTATTATTTGAAGTTTAGTGTCTAATACATAATAATCTACAATCCTCTACTTATATTTGTGACTCGCTATCAAGATATACTTCTGATGAGTGGCATCTATTGTCACTGATCAATGACCGGCATAGAGCTAATTGTACAGTTCTTATTGGTCTGATCTTTTTGAAAACAGCTGGTGGTTTTTGGCAGTGATGATTGGTGTTGGTATCTAGGTCACTGTAGAAGATTATAATAGCTAAGCCTACACTCATTGCACAGAATGTAGCAAGGCAATTGTTTATATCAGATTAATCATAGAGCTGCTTTATATCAGTTGATAGCTTCATACATGGCATTGCTTTGTAGCCAGAATCATCGCTATATGCTCGTAGCCTTTGTCATGCCACTCTTCTCCTAGGGTTTGCAAGGTTCCAATCCTGAGGCTTGTGAATGGCTTTGCGGCTGCTGATAAAGAAAAATGCTCTGCTCTCTCGAGTCTTGATTGATATCGCGAATCCTTTCACCATCGCCAGCATCTGTTCTCTGCGTTGCTTGCCGTTCAAGACTCTACTGAAATTAGTCAAAACATCCTTTTGTTTTCATTTAGGACCAATGCAGTGGCAAAGCTAGATATCTTTTCTGCTGCATGCTGAGAGAATATCATGCTAGTTGATTGGCAGTCTGGATGCATCATAATTACGTTCCCAAAATGGCGAGGAATCCAGTTGTGGAGTCACTAATTGGTGGTGCCTTTGCATTATTCTTCGGTTAAAGTGAAATGCTCTTGATGTTTTTGTGACACCTATTGCTCAAAGTCATAATGTATCACCATAGGAAAGGAATCAGTGATCATATGATAAGAGAGACCCTCTTCTTCTTTATGAACAGATAATTTTTTTTTTTGAAATTTTGGCGCAGTTTTCTGCATTTGAGGCATCATGCAAGGTGTGGAATAATGTCGACAACATTGCGATGATGGACATCGGTGCTGAGCCAAAACAGTCGGTATCATTCTCCGGCTGGGTGGTTTTGGTTCCTTTCTTATCGACGTTCCTGCAGATTTTATGTTCAAATGTCATCTTGGTTCTGGAACTTCAATTCTGTGACAGTATTGTGCTCATTCTTGCCGCAACTCTGCACTGATGAAGCTAATCTGCATCTAAATTTAGCTGAGAAAACACTGTAGCCATGGAGTGAACACGCTAGTGTGTCAAATAATACAATAAACATTGTATTTGGCAATCAAATCATTTTAGAATTCAGAACTGCAAGTTGTTTGGCAACCATTTTAGAGTTGGCCAAACTTCCTTGTATATCAAACTTTTCACCTCAGTACTTTGTTGAACTCATAAATGTATCAATTGAAGATACACAGTTGATCAAATGGGCTAATACTTCTAATACTTCTGCATTCAATTTGTCACCCCTCTTCCTTCATTTCTTGAAACCAACTCTTTTTATCTCCATCATTCCCCTATTTAAGTTTTTTCTTTCATTCTATTACCTTTCCTCTCATTTAACTGTTATAACTGTCACCATTTCACATCATTATGAACACAGCCTCTCCTCACGCCCTAAAATCCAAACTTGTCAGCCTCCTCCAACAGCCCACACTAAGCGCCAAATCCTTCAGCCAAATCTACCCACTTCTCCTCACTTCAGGCTTCACTGAACACCACCCAATCGCCCTCAAGATCACCGAAACCCTCCTCGGTTTTCGCAATCCTTCTTTTGCTTACAAAGCCCTCAAACAATTCCACCACCATCAGCAATCTCCCTTCCTCTTCAACACACTAATCTCCGGCTTTGCCGGAACCAAGAACCCCCATTCAGCTGTTGTGATCTATAAGCATATGGTGGTTGATGGGGTTTATCCTGATAAATACACTTTCCCTGTAATCTTGAAGTCGTGTGCGAAATTCTCAGGGATTGGAGAGTCGAAACAGCTCCATGGAGCTGCCATTAAGATGGGTTTTTCGTGTGATCTTTATGTCCAGAATGCTTTGGTCAATGTGTATTGTATTTGTGGTGACTTTTACAATGCAAGGAAATTGTTCGATGGAATGCCTGAAAGAGATGTGGTGTCTTGGACTGGGTTGATTTCTGGGTATGTTAAAGGTGGTGACTTTAGCACAGCATTGAGATTGTTTAGTGACATGGATGTAGCCCCAAACATTGCGACCCTGGTAAGTGTGCTCGTCGCATGCGGGAGACTGGGGGAGCTGAACATTGGCAGGAGAATACATGGCTTGATATTGAAAACCATGGTTGAAATTGGTTTGATTGCTGGAAATGCTATTCTAGGTATGTATGTGAAGTGTGAGCAAGTGGATGAGGCGAAGCGAGTCTTTGAAGAGATTCCAGAGAGAGACATTTTCTCATGGACTAGTCTTATCAGTGGACTAGTGCAATGCAAGCGCCCTAGGGATGCAATAGAAATTTTCCATGAGATGCAGGCATCTGGAGTTGAGGCTGACAAGGTTGTGCTGTCTAGTGTGCTCTCAGCTTGTGCAAGTTTGGGTGCATTGGATATTGGAAGATGGGTTCATGAGTACATAGATCGTAAGGGCATTGAGTGGGATGTTCATATAGGCACTGCCTTGGTTGACATGTATGCCAAGTGTGGGTGTTTAGAAAGGGCAGTGAGTACTTTCCATGAGATGCCTTGCAAGAACACTTTCTCATGGAATGCGCTTCTAGGGGGACTAGCTATGCATGGGCATGGTAGGGATGCCCTAGATTACTTTCATCGAATGATTAGATTGGGTTTCAGCCCAAATGATGTGACCTTCATAGCGATACTCAGTGCATGTTCTCACTCTGGCTTGGTAGAGGAAGGTCGTCGTTTTTTCAGTGTCATGACCAGAACTTATAATTTCACACCAAGAATAGAGCACTATGGCTGCATGGTTGACCTTCTTTGTAGGGCTGGGCTCTTGCAGGAAGCTTATGAGCTTGTAAAAAGCATGCCAATGACAGCTGATGTGCTTATTTGGGGAGCAATGCTGAGTGCTTGCAAAGCTCAGAAGAACATTGAGCTTTCACAAGAAATTTTAAGCCATCTTCTTGAGCTAGAGCCCTGTGATAGTGGGGTATATGTTCTTCTCTCACAGGTATTTGCGATGAAAGATAGGTGGGGCGATGTGATGAAGGTCAGGAGGTTGATGAGGGAAAAGGGTATAAAGAAGGAACCAGGTTCTAGTGCCATAGAAGTGAATGGTAAAGTTCACGAGTTCTTGGTTGGAGAGATGGCCCACACACAGGAGGAAATTTGGGCGGTGCTGCACATCCTTGAAAGACAGTTGCAACTCCATGGACTGTAATTCTGTGGTGCTTCAGTTTATAATGAGTAGTTGTGTTCATTTTTTGAATGGTATTAATCTCCCATATATCTTCATCTTTTGGCCAAAGGAAATGGGATCTCCTTGACAAACCTTTTCAAGATCAGAAACTTTTGTTCGCCTTGGCAATCTCCAGGCAAAATTAAGGACTCAAGAGTTAGCTGCTAGATTCTTAGAGGTGATTTATCACTCAGAATCTGTTATTCTTTTGTGGTATCGATATGTGTGAAGACATCTTCCATAATTAAGAACTTGCTTGTCACAGAGGATGGTCTAATTTGCATTGTTTGCTATTGGAATCTTGAACCGAGAACAAAAACAGCTTGGTACAGGTGAGCTTTTGTTGGCCTGTCATAAGAGAACAACATTTCATATCTATTTTCGCCAACTCTCACCTCCACTAGCATGCTGGATTGTGTAATTGTTGTTTAGTTTGTAGTTCTGAATGGAAGAGTTTTACAAATTATGCCACAACCTGTATATTATGCTTTCTTATCTTTCTAGTGATAAACAATTGCACTGATAAACAATGGCAATACTTTCCATTATATTCCCCCTTGTTATAAGGTTATTGCAATAATAACATGGTCTTGTTGTGAAGTTACTGGTTATAAACAGAACTCACTGAAGCTAATTCTCCACAATATTTAATGCGCTAAACTGCATCTTGTACAATGCTTCTCTTTTAAACACACTTCATATTTTGAAACTGCAGTTACGTGACTGTTACATCATAGTTTCTCAACTGCCTAAAACTTTTTCGAGAAAAATACATGATATACATGGGCTTAGGAGCACAATCAAGAAGAAAAAGAAGGCAAAGAAGAAGAAGAAGAAGAAGAGTAGTAGTAGACAAACTTTTTCACGCAGTAAAACCTTTTCCAGAAAAGAGGAAGAAACTATCATGGATTTTGGCAAGCCTGCACTTTTTGACTTTCATTAAATCTAAAGAGACAATGTCCTAACAATTAGAACCTCACAACACTTAATCAGAGCCAGCCGCTTCCTGGTCGGTACCTAATATCCATAAAAGAAACAGAAACATGAGTATCTCCAAAATTAATCAATGAATAGTCATATTCAAGATAATTTGACCATTTTGCAGCAAGAGGACAAATTATTTCAACTTCACTTTTAATCATACTAATAAACTAGAATCATCAAGAGAATGTATGTGTCATTTCTTATGGGTGTCTGGTATAGTCTTGAAATTATTATCTAATCTTGAATTTTCTCTGATCCTTAGGTTCTAGAAGAACAGATAATAAAGTTCAGCATCCTTTATTCTTGAGCTGCACACTTGGTCTAGAAGAGGAATTTACTTTTTGACTTTACTTTGACCTTTCTAGAAACATTGATTATTTTCCTAGTCATGTTTCCAGTCTTATAACTGTCATATTTACATCGATTTTTTTTTAATATGGATTAAATACCTGAACTATCACTGATTTCTCTTCCGAATAGTTATTTAGGCCTGTGTTGATCGATAGATTTTTTCCAAGTTTACTTCTTTCTTGTCAATGTGAATGGTTTTATATGAAGAATCTGCTGTCCTTCACTAGATGTGATCAACATGAACTAACCATGTAAAAAGAGATCAACAGAGAGTGAGTGAGTTGAAATTGAAGAAGAAACACATACTAGGAGGGTAATTTTTTTTTTAGTCTTGTTTCTCAATATACGGTCAATATTTAAGTATCATGGATCTATATACTTGATCAAAGCCAATGAAAAAACACATTAAAATGTGACTTAGATTTTTTTAATTTTGATGGTCATTTACCCGGTAAATGAATGCATTGACGGATGAGAGATTAAATTTGCTACTTTTATTCATGTAAAGGTTTCTACCTTCTACCACCACAACCATTCTCTCTTTGGCAGTTGAAGTACATGGCTGCAACAGGTGGTCCAAGGTTATAAAGTGCTGCAAAGTCCCTGGTATTGAAGTTCTGGCGCCATCCAGGTGCATATATGGTTTGTCGGACGGTCTGCCTAAATAGCACAAACACAAATCGGTGAATCCCAGCTGTTGGTTGTGGACTTTCGTAGGATACGATTTCATTTCCTGAAAATTATGACAAAGTCCGGTGTCAGAGACGTAAAACATAATTTTTCCTCCAAGGAATTACATTTCCTGATGCAAACATGTTAAGGAGCCGATGTATTATACACTACACTATTATGACTTCCATAAATGACTTGACAATTAAAAGAAGAAATGCTCAGAAGCAAATTTATAATCAACAAATTTATGCTAAAATGTCTTACCGGAACTTGCATTGGTTGTCTCTGGAATATCTGTCACCAACCTGAAGGAATCATCAAATGCTGATTAGTACTTGCTTACGCATGTTCACGATAATGCAATCTCCACTCACCCACATATTCCTCTGTTTAAGTGGAGCCTATTGGCATAATGCACATGTCTGGCTTGTAAATGAACATTGTTTCCAATAAAACTAGTTCATGTATCTAGGAGAATTATAATTTTCTATTGTGGCTTTGTTATTACGGTACTTATTATTGAAAGACTGTTTTATAAACTATATGTAATGTGGATGGGTTGGAATTGTTATAATGGTCCTTATTTTTGTTATTAGGTGTCGGCTAAAGCATCACATGTACTAAATTACTTAATCAAACTCTTCCATCATCTGATTGGGAAGATATCTATTTTGTAACTTTATTAAGGAAATAACACAAGCAATCCAATTTCAAAGAATGGTAGTGTTTGCGGATGCCAATGTTGTTTCTCTGTAAAAGCTTGTGTGAAGTGTTGAAAGAGCTAGGTGATTATTTGCTCAAAGTTATGTACAAAGTACTGTTTGTTTAAAGCTGAAAAGATTTAAAGCTGAAAAGATTACTCTTTGTTTCTCTTTTCTTCTCTGCCTTCCTCTCATCTTTAACATATTCATAGAGAGTGGTCTCAGCTAGTTTAGCATCAAGGTTAAATCTCACAGTAATATTATTTCTTGTTAAAGCACTATATATTCTATATTTCATGTGCCCATGTGAAGGAATCTTTGTAGACTTGATGAAATAGATCTCAAGTGGATCAGATGGTCAATCAGACGTATGGAATCAGTGTGTTTGGTGATGAAGAAAAGCATATAATTTCATTCTCCTTTTGGTACTCTGTCTCCACTTTTTGACCTATTCTTTCGTTAGTTCATGAAGAGGTAACTTCCTATCTACTATTATTTCCTTGTTCATTTAATACATATGCTTTGTGGGGCCAGAGAACTAGGAAACATAGTTTCAATATAATCTCGATATCCTAACTTTCTTTTAAACGATTTATTTTAGAATATTGCTGAGAGTACAGCTGGTCATTTCTAATACATGAATGGCATTTATGTTATATGTTTCCTTAAAAAAATTCATTTATGCTATAGGTGTTATTTTAAATGCAGAAGAAATGTATTAGACAACATTAGCACGTTTTGCGTGCAAAAAATTGTTAATCTTACTGCATTTGGATGCATCTCACAGCATGAAATTTCTCACTGTCAAAGAAGGTTAATTAATTTCAACTAGGTATTCATGTGCTTTAGATAGTTTACACAGTCTTTCCCAAAGATCGTACATAACTTCCCAAACTTGAGAGTAGCCGAATTTTAGGTTTCTCGCAAAAAAAAATGACTACTTCCTTCTTTTTATGATTATATAGTTATTCTGATATTAAAGTGATGGATAATTCAAAAATATCAGAACAAATAATAAACAGAGTTGGGGCTCACCAGTGCAAATGCTCTCTTTTGGTAGGATTGCTTGGGCTAGGTGCATCAGGATCTATCATCACCTTTTGGAAAAGGATAACCATATTACCAAGGGTTAGAATTTGAAGAGATCAACCACAAGGAAATCAAGTACGCAAGATTAAAAGCTTATGATCTTATTTATTTAAATCATAATTCCCTTGCCTTCCATCAAGTCATAACAATATTCAAAATCAAAGAATGGCTGTTCTTAAAGAATGTGGGTCTTGAAACATCTTGACAGTTCCAGACATACATCCTTGGTTTCTTTCATTGACATGAATTACCTACAATGAAGTATGTATTCCGTTTGAAATAATCATGAGACCTTAATGTCATTTTGTTGAAGAGGTTGTTAATCCTAGGTTTCTTTCATTGACATGAATTGAAGATTTTACCTACATGAAGTATATATTCAATTTGAAATAATCATGAGACCTTAATGTCATTTTGTTGAAGAGGTCTAGAAATGTTAAGGAAGACATACTGGCCCTTCACATTAGGAGGAAATCATTGACTCTTAAATTCAGAGGCTGACACCTTCAGATAATTCATGTTGCACTTACATCAGCAGCAAACTATGCAGAGACAAGAAAAAAATTTTGGCCAATGCCTTCAGAACTAACCTTTAGTAAGAAGCAAATGTAAAGTGCCTTACTAGAGATAAGTCCAAGACAAGCCTTTTGCATTACATCAGAACAACCTATGTTATATGGGAAACTACACAAACACATACAAAAGACATGGGTAATTGCATTATACCATGTCACTCTTCTATGTATTTACAGATATTTATCCTTTAAACACAGCACTTTGTGTTATATGCAATCAATTTGATATAGTCGATGTATCGGAATCTGAGCAGCTAAGTAATTTCTGTTTGGAGTTTTATCATTTATCTTTTGTTGGTTCTCTGTAGAAATTTGAAGCATTGGTTAAGAACGAGAAGCAACGGAAGATAATATGTTAGAAGGAAAGATGAGATTCAGCTATAGCATAAGCCTCATGTTTCTTAGAAAAGGCTTAGATGGACCATCTGGAGAACAAGAGATGGGTAAAAAAAAACAAATATTAAGATGATGATGACTCCTTTGCAGGAACTTATGAATGATTTGATATCTTATGAGAAACATTTAGTTCCATGTAAATTTTAGAAATTCTTTTCTATATAATAATAGGACCACAGAAAATAGCGACACTTGGCCAGATTTGTTTCCTTATTCTCCCACTTATTTTATGTAAGTGCTGATGCCTTATCATCACTTCTAAAATATGAGGTCCCTAATTTTTCATGGCAAGCTAAGATGTATAATGCTTGCATTTTTATCAGATTATCCAGATTCTCTTACCTGATTGCAGCATCAATATTATCCATGGAAATTTATATTCTTTGAATGAAGTATTTTTTGGATTCCTAATCCGGTGGAAAGGACTTGTAATGGTTTGACGAACATTAGACCATAAAGGCCTAGGCTTAATGTTTCTTTATTAACAAAAGAATTTTGGAAAAGATCAGCGAAACGTAGGCTTTTCTAATGCATCAAGTGGATTCGTTTGATTCCTCTCCCATCACTCCCTTTTTTCTCGAGTGCAGGTCAAAATCAAAGTAACATCTTGTAGGTTGATTCTTATGATTGATTCTTATCATAAAAGGTCTATTCTTCTCTCATGCCTCGTGAAGAAAATTCCTAAAAGGCAAACTTGGCATTCTTTTGTGGGAGTAGATTCCTTCGCTCTTACTATATACAAATGATAAAATTTTCAACAATCTTGCCATTGTAAGCTGCTGCTGAGTAAATTTACTCATGCTTGTATTAGAACATTAAACATCCAAATGTGATAAAGCAGTAACAATCCTAACAAACATGATAACATTTAATGTTTTTATGCTAGAATCTTTTTATACTTTTTGTATTCTGAAGGTACTTTAATCATAAGAATGCTTTCTAATGCAATTCAATTCTTTAGTGCACTTTTCTTCTCAAGTACAATTATCATTCTAACTCTTCTTACAAAACAATATGATATGATGTACTAAATGCTGAACTAACAAACTATAATTACTCTATCTGGGATCATATATACTTACGAGGGTATAAAGTGTCCTCATGTCACGCCCTCCAATTTCCACCCTTGGCTCATTCATCACCACTGATGGCTTGAGCTCGGACCCATTTGTAACTTCCTTATTGTTGTAGATAACCCTTAGGGAAGCAGATTTGAGGAACGGATCCAACACATCGCCTACAACATTGCCTACAACAAGAGGATCCCTTGACATGTTTGAGCTAACTCTACAATGTGCAACACTGCTTTGATAAGTAGGATGAACAAAGGAAACTAACCAAGTTCTCGAGGGAAATGAGATAGAATGAGAAGCTATATATAGCGGTGGAGACGAAATTTGGAATCTACTTTTAGACTAGAGGATTTTAAGTGTGACCATCAGAAGGAAGTGTTATTAAACCTCTCCACCCTTTGAGTCCCCACAAAAGCAGAGGATTTCATGCCACGGATGTTAGTGAATATAATCTTACGTACCGGCCTCTGCCCAATCTTATTATTCTCTAGAAATCTGGTAGGATATGGAGGAAAAGCATGAAGCCTTTTGACCTGCCAATCTCTTAGGCTTAGCACGGGGCATGCATCTCCGTTTTTCCCGTGCTGTGAGAATCATGCAGTGGACGCAGGAGATTTTATTTGCTCACATGGGGGCAAGATGGAAAGCAATCACTCTTTAGGAGTGGAAGATTCTTGGCTTAATTTAGCGATGGCATCAGCACCCTGACTGTTGAAGAAGCATATGAGAGTGAGTATTTGTTTCTCTTTGTTTCTTTACTGAACACCACAAGGCATCAGGTACCTATGACTAGAAAATCGGCACATCCTAAGTAGTAGGGGACTGAGTGTGAATGTTTAACATAACAATGAAGAAGTGGCGAGAATGGTTGTTCAAGTGGGCAGTGCAAGGGAGGCAAAGAGTAAGGTTTAAGCCAGTCTAGGAGTGTTACTAGCTAAAGAGTTAGTAATGGTTGAATTGAACCTCATGGCAATGTTTATTTTCAGAACTGGAAGTTCAGTTTCAGGCAAAATTTTATGGAATTGATGAAAATAAAGTTGCACCATTACACAAAAGTTCTACTTCCAAAGGGACTTTGGATTGAGAGTTATGGGAATATGTAGGAAAATGGTAAGAGAAGGGTTTTGAATATAGCTGGTTTACTGAGAAAAAACAGATAAAACTAGTTTATTCTCGTGTTTTTCTGATAGGCAACTTGGTTTTTCAGTGTCATGAACGATTTAAGCTATATCACCAATTCAAAGTCGAGGAGTTTTTAAAAAAAAAACTCTTATCTTTAGATCAAAAAGGAAAAACAAAATTATCTATTAGCACAGAATGCTGGCAATCGGCAACTAGCATTATCAATCCATGCTTAAAGTTTCAAGTTCAGTGCTATACATATGTTTCGCTAATAATTCTTGTCAACAATTGGCTGTGTATAATTGGAGGTTATTTTTAATTTTATACGGTGATCACCCTTTTTATTTCAGGTCTGTCCTCTTCATCTTACACATCAGTGTCAATCACCTCCGTGGTCCTAACTCTTAGTTTACATGTTTTCCTTAGCAGAGATACGCCACCATCAAATCATTGTCATTGATTAGTGCTGAATCCTATGCTTCATCAATGCAATTTCGCATTGTATCTTATCTTTCTAATTTAGTAATGTAGTTATACCATCTTATCTAACTTTGGATTGTCAAATATTTCAGACTACTTTAGCATTACATGTTTCATTATCCGTCTGTCATGTCCATCCTGAAGTTACCTAGCTAAGGACCGATCACATAACACCCAGAAAGCACCTGTATGTATATATTTCATTTTCATAGTCATAATCCCATTAGATACATCTTTATTTGTGCCCGTCTTTTGTAGATTAGTTCCAATCTGATGTAAATGATAACATGCTGAAAACACCTTATGCATCTGATGCTTCTACAAGAGTCCTACAAGAAAAAACTACATAAATGGAAGTAATAAATAAATGAATCAATTGGAGAAGAATTTCAATCATTCTGAATTTGCTTTTTTTTTTTTTGACATGGTAGGGGATTTTGGACTGATATTTCTAAAGAAAACATGACCTCAAAATTCTAATAAAAAGCAAACAAACCTAAGATAACATGAAAAAAGATATGGCATCTTGCATTTCTCTGATCTTTAATGTCCACTTGTTTTCAACTTTGCCTCCAAGTTTGGATAGTGTGGGCATGTTGCATTGCACAACTGGAGTGTTTTTGTGACCACTATTTCCTGGGAGCCGCATTGCCATGGCAATGCCCACAGTTTCTAGAGTAGTATTGATGGATATTCTCCAATATCTTCTAGCTGGATTCCTTGCTATCACATGTTGAAATTTGCAGTGTGATCGAACCTCCAATTGTCACCTATACGTCTTGGAATTTTCTATTGTCCACCACCGCAATCCGCCCTGATGTCATCGTCAGTTATGCCATAGGTCTTAAGTAACAGTAATGGCCGTACAAGTAGAGTTCGTATTATTTTGTCTCAGTTTCAGTGACCAATGGATTTTATTTGATTCCATATCTACAATATTCTTACAGTCTCTATCACCTCTAAAGGTCTTCGATTCCTTTCTTCTTCAGTTGTTACGCAATTGTTAAAGAGAAGGGATAAAAACTGACTAGAGCCTAATCTAAATTGGCTACAATATAGCTTCTAGAAACATTCCTAGAAAGTCATTATGAGATTCTATAAACCCAAAAGGACCTCCTTTTAGAAGGAATTAGCAATTATTTAGTTTTTCTGAAGTATATGTAGCTATTTTTTATTGGTTTTCCATGCTTTGTAAGAAACATTTTCAATCTCCATACAGTGGGAGGACTGATTCTCTATTAGCCGTCAAAGTTCATTCCCTCTAGTCCTCAATCAACTAATCCCCCCGTGTAAAAGTTTCAATTAATCACACTATAATACTATGACAACTGTTCATTTGAGCTTCAAATTGTTAACCTACTGGTGTCCCCAAATCTGAAAACAACTATATTTTTTTGAACAAAGGGGTAAAAGGTGAGCATGCATGCAAGTAGACACAAATTCTAGTTGTACAATATGAAACTTTGTTACCCAGATGCATATTAATTAGTATAATAACGGGTGAGAATCTATCTAGAACACCTTGAAATTATATTATAAAGGTGCATTTTAGAATAAAGGTTAACGTGATATGGACGTCGCCCATTGGGCATTGACTACTTGAGCCATTAGAATGCGAGTGTGGGTTATTAAGTTATTCCATCACTGCGATTTTCTCTTTCTCCTATTGGTCTTCCATATATGGGTTAGGTGGAATTTAGTTATCTTAATTAATTTATTTTTTGATTTGTAGGCTTATTCCATATCCAGTCTCATTCTGGGGATGAATTTGAGTCCAGTGTGGGTCATCGAGTGAAGATGTCTGTGAAGGCAGTTCGTCCTGTTCAGATATTCACAAGCAAGAGGTACTGAAAAGTAGACGAAAGTTGACTAGAGCTTGATTTATTTTATCCACTCGCGTATCACTGCACGAGCAGTAATGATGGCAGAAAACAATTTAGGCGAGACCTAACTGAATGTGCATCAACTTTGCATATGATTATGATAGCTTATTTGCAACATGTGTATTCTTTCATTGTTTCACTTGAGGTGAACAGAATCATTGCTAAATAGAGATGAGCTTTATTAGTGTTTCTTGCACAAATTTCAAATGAATTAGCTACGCAGATTGCAATATCGATCACACCCAACAAAACTTAAGTAGTTACTTGCCTTTCTCGTGCAGTATTAAAACCTAATCATGTCATTCTGAATTAATTTTATTCATCTAGATTGGGCATAGAATAAACTGGTTCAGTTCTCTGTATATATTTTTCTGAGTTGATTAGTTTGAATCAGTTTCAAATGAATTATGGTATTTTTATTAATTTGGTCAAATTAAATCTACAAAACTAGTAAAAACATCGTGCACAAATTATATTGTAGGGGTACAAGTGGGTCGGGCAAAGTTGGGGTCAGCCCGATCCACTTGCATCCTAAGTCCTGAGAACGGATGGGCAGAACTGGGTCGGGTTGGGTCTAAGGACCCATTTAGATCTCCTAATCTCCAAAATAGTGACGAAATAATTGACAGATAAAATTCTTCCCGGTGTGCGTTTCTTTTTCTTTTTTCTTTCTTTTTTTTTTTTTTAAAAATTTGAATATACATTTACCTGATATTTTATTAACTGAATTTACCTGATTAAACTTTCTGATTAGTTTCAAGAGTGCAGTTGGTTGAGTTGAAATAAGGTAATCTCTGTGAAATTGGATTGCAAGTTTTATTTCTTAATCTTTTATTATTGTTCTTAACGTTGTTAGGATTTTGCCTTATTTTCAAGAGGAGATGATGGTCTAAGAATATCTAATCGAGTTGGAGAAGATGATGGCTTGAGTAAAAAGAAGAAACCATACAGGTGCTGATTAGTCGACTATATGGTCTATTAGTCGACTAACACACGAGCCTAGTCGACTAGTAGTCGACAAGAGCAGATACAGAGGTAAGAAACATAGAAGGAGCAATTTACATTAATCGACTATATAAAAGTATTAGTCGACTAATTTCAGAAATTAGTTGACTAGTCATATGGCCTAGTCGACTAATAGCGGCGTTTTTGAAGCAGAATCAGTTTCCTTTTCAAGCGCAGGTTTTCTTTTTTGGTAGAGTACGAATATGACTTAGTTTCTATTCAATGAATATTTATTTCTAAAGATTAAAGCGTCTAGAATTCTTCTAGACTAAAGAGATCAAACTCCTGATAGGATTGCTCAAGATTCTTCAAGCATCCAATGGCCAAGATCGTCTCATAGTTCAAATAGGAGTTGTTTTATAAAATTTTAGAAATAAAAGTTGTAACCAAGTATTGATCTCAAGCTAATCTGAAACTGATCTCAAGGAGAAAAAGATGGAGAACACCAAGGAGATCAGAAGGAAGCCAAGAAAGAGGAATAAGGTGAATGTGCATAGAGATAAGGTAATACTCTTATACTTTAGGTCTACATTATATGAGAAGTTGAATTCTCTTGTCGCATCAAGAGAAATATTAGATCTCTTTGTATCAAGTTATTAATAAAGCTTTCTCAAGTTCTCTCCTCATGGACATAGTCCAAGTTTAGGCCAAATCGCGTTAAATTCTCGTGTTCATCTTATTTCTCTTTTGTCTAGGTATTGCTAGTTTGCTTTACAATAGTTTTTTTTGTAAGTACCGACCATATTGTCAAGTTTCATAAACGTCGATCCTGAAAGCAACAATTGTTATCAGAGCATATCAATTATGCAACAATTGGTATCAGAGCATACCAATTACGCAACAATTGGTATCAGAGTTAAAGGTTGACGAAGGACGATATGTCGAAGATAGGAAGTTTTATGACAAAGTTTGAGGTCAAAAAGTTCAATGATAAAAAAAATTTCAGCATATAGCAAAAGAGGGTTGAAGGCGTTGCTGGTGCAACAGTGTCTTCACAAAACCTTACAGGGTAAGTCATCAAAACCTGCATGTATGTCAGAGGAGGATTGTGAGGAGATGGATCTAAAAGCGGCAAGCATGATCCAACTATGTCTCGTAGACGAGGTGATGTACAACGTGATGATGAAGAAAGGGCTATAGAATTATGGTCAAGGTTAGAAACATTGAATATGACAAAAAGCCTCTCCAACAAGTTGTATCTCAAGAAACAACTATATGGGCTACGCATGAACGAAGGAACAATGATGTGGGAGCATTTAAATTTTTTCAACAAGATTATCAACGAGCTTCTAACTATTGATGTCAAGATCAACGAGGAGGACAAGGCGTTGTTCATTTCCACTCACATCATCACCATGCTCTACAATAAAAAAATTCTCATCTTGGAGGGCATATCAACTCTCTTATCTAATGAGATTAGGAAAAGATCAAATCAAGAGGAGCATACATGATCGGGCTTGGTGGTCACGGGAAGGAAAGGAAGAGAAGAAGAAAAGAAAGGTCCAAGCTCGTCAAGAAGGTTATTGAAAGAATAACTGCAAGCATCGGCAAGAGTGGCTGAAGAAGAAGACGGAAACTGCAGAGGTAGACGTAGCATTGAGCGGTGTAGAGGACACCTAAGATCAATGGCTTCCTATGAGGATAACACTTCTTAAGGTAAAAGCTGGATATTTGATTCAGGTAGTATGGTTCATATATGTTCCCAAAAAGAACTGTTCAACTCTTTAGTTATAAAAGAGGAAGGGGTTGTCAAAATAGTGGATGACTTAGCTTGCGAGATTATTGGCACTGGGACAGTCAAGGTTCAGAAACAGATGGGACAATGCGTGCTCTGGAGGCGGTCCGGTATGTCCCGGAGGCACGGTACAATCTAATATCCATAAGGGTGCTCGATAAAAAAGGATGTCGGATCTATGTGCAACAAGGCGTCGTCACAATTAGCCAAGGAGACAAGGTAATCTTGGAAGGAGAGAAGTGTGAAGGGTTATACAAGCTGAAGGAAGGAAACTCAGTTCGAGGTGAAGTTTGAGGAATAAGCTTGGAAGGAAGCTCATCGAGAGGTGGAGCTTCAAAGAAGATTGCAACGGGACATGAACTGGGTCAAAGTGTTGCGGGAAAGAGAAATGGTGCATTCGAGAACGGCCTGAGATGGCCCAAGCCATGGCGGTAAATCAGTTAAAGACCCCAGGGAGAGGGGCAAGAGTTAAAGACTTCACCGCACAGTTACAACGAAGGAAAGTACCAAGATATTAATTTGAAATCTCAAGTTGTTTTACTAAAGGCTTGAAAAGCAAGCTAAGGTGAAGATTGTTAAGATTTTGTCTTGTTTTCAAGAGGAGATGATAGTTCAAGAAGATCCAATCGAGTTGGAGAAGATAATGGCTTGAAATAAGAAGAAGCAAACCATGCTGGTGCTGATTAGTCGACTATATGATTTATTAGTCGATTAACGCACAAGCCTAGTCGACTAGGGCAGATACTGAGGCGGGAAACAGAAAAGGAGCAATTTATATTAGTCGACTATATAAGGGTAATAGTCGACTAATTTTAGGAATTAGTCGACTAGTCATATGGCCTAGTCGACTGATAGCGGCGTTTTTGAAGCAGAATCAATTTCTTTTTTTTTTCAGGCGCATGTTTTTTTTTCTGATGGAATACGAATAAGACTCAGTTTCTATTCAATGAAGGTTTGTTTTTAAAGATTAAAGCGTCTAGAATCCTTCTAGATCAAGAAAATCAAACTCCTAATAGGATTGATCAAGATTCTTCAAGTATCTAATGGCCAGGATCATCTCATATTCCAAATGGGAGTTATTTTATAAAATCCTTTAAAGGTTGTAATACAATATTGATCTCAAGCTAATCTGAAACTGATCTCAAGGAAAAAAAAGTAGAGATCTCCAAGGAGATCAGAAGGAAGCCAAGAAATAGAAGAGAAAGGTGAATGTGCATAGAGATAAGATAATAATATTATAATCTAGATCTAAATTAAAGGGAAAGCTGAATACTTTTGTTGTATCACGAGGAAGGTTAGATCTCTTTGTATCAATTTATTAATAAAGCTCTCTCAAGTTCTCTCCTCGTAGACGTAGGTTAAGTTTGGGTCGAACCACGTTAAATCCTCGTATTCATCTTATTGCTATATTGTCTAGGTATTACTAGTTTACTTTACAATAGTTTTTATTTGTAAGTACTGATTATATCACCAAGTTCCACAAACGTCGATCCTGAGAGTAACAATTGGCATCAGAGCATATCAATTACGTAACAATTGGTATCAGACATATCAATTACGAAACAACTATTAAATCTACACTTTTTTCATTAATGATGGATAATTCTAAGAAAAAGAGTTCATTGGTGAGACTAGTAAATTTTGAATCATTGTCTTCTTGATAGTAGCACTGCTTTTATCACATCCTTTCAATTATTAATGCAGATTGCACATTAACCACTGTGCATATTTAGTACCTTCTTTTTTATATACTTTTAGGGAAGAAATTTTAGTGGAGTGTCATTGATGTAGAACTGGATAGAGAAGAAGATGAAGATGGAGAGAAGATTAGGATTTAGGAGGATAAAAATGAATTTTGACTTCACCACTGGAGATCTCTCTCCCACTCAGCACATCACCATGTAGAGATTTAACATAAAACAAATAATTACAATGCAAAGTTTAAATTCTTAAATCAACTGAACTATCAAGTAACTACAACACTTGGCCTTTTATAGGCCCATACAAATAAAAATCTCTTGTCATATCCGACATGAGACTAAAATAAAAGAGAAATACAATCCTAGCCTAAAATAAAGAGTAAAAGAGTCTAATCAAAAGTAATGACTAGTGATTCCCATCAATTCTCCCTGGCTTCAAAAAATTTGCCACTGGCGAATGGTAACGGTGTGAATGAAGTCGAGCCAGGTAAGGCTGCACAAAACGAGTCACTAGGGTGCGAAAATAAGTCAGATCCTCGACACTAAATACCAGGTTGATTCCAAGATCATGAAAAATATCGAGCTCGTAGGTGCTGGAACCAAATCTCCTCAAAACTTTGTATGGACCACTGCGTCGAGTATGGAGTCTTTTCAAAGTTCCCAATGAGAACCTCTCTGGGTGCACTATAATCTACACATCATTATCTTTTGCAAGTTCTTGCAACCGCTTGTGAGACTTGGCAGTCGATTGATAATTATAATTGTTGGATGCCATTTACCCTTTTGTGTAAACATGCAACTCATGCAAATATAGTGTAGGTGATTCAAATGTGACAATAGGTTTAATGCCTATGGGAAGAGGTGAAGATTGATGGAATTATTAAGTGTGGTAGTAGGCCTATTGATCAGAGCTTCCAGTGAAAATTGAGATCTAGTCGCTAGGTAACATGGTGTCTTGTTATTTTTGTTGGTGACTGTAATGCCCCGCCTCAGCGGGTACGAGGACGCTACTGCGATGTACATATGAATACCCCGCGTATGTACGCTAAGCATTAGTACAGTACGTGAGTCAGAGTACGAAAGTACGGTGGTAATATAGGTACAAGTACATAGTTATCACAGAGTGTAACTTAATATTACTTGAATATTACATCACCAGAAGGCGCAAAAGTAAGATTACAAGGTATGAAAGGCTAAAAGATGCTCACAAGCTGCAAAAAGGGGATCTCGCGAGCTAGTCAAAAGGAAGCAGACCGAGAATGATTTGTTGCCGATCCGCTTGTCCCACAAAGAAAGCCTGGACTCCATTGAAGGTCCACTTCGTCTCATGCTCCAAGATCTGAATATGCAGGTCCAGAGTTATCAGAAACCAACCCACGAGTGCAAAAATAAAGCCAAGTGGCATGCACAAGCAAATATACGTGTACCGGGTAATGTGTCGTGTGCTCAAGTCATGTAAGCATAGACTAATCACAATAAAGCAGTGTAATATGGAATCAGTACTGAGTCAAAAGAATGCAATTAAATTATTATATTATTATTAAGACTCGTCCGACCCGTATGTCTGAGTATGTGCTCCGGCATCCCAGTTCACATACTTTCACATATAAGTAAGACAAACTTGGTTATTGAAAATTGATGAGGATCAACAAAGTATGTTTAGAATGAGCCTCATGCATATCCAGGACAACGACCTCATGAGTGTCCGATACTAAGTCGGACCCTGCTGCTAAGCAGATGAGACTTATTTGTACGCCCAAATAGGAATGAAATCTTGAGTAGAGTGCCAGTACACCCCATCGAAACAGCTGGTGGCCCACAGGTAGAACTGAAAGTTTCACTTGCACAACATTTGACCATTGTAAACACGTATCCATATTGATATCCATCAGTTTCTCCCATTCTGATGTAAGTTGTCCAATTATTAGGATTGGTGTCTATGATGATCTGTTTACGGAGTTTAACATGATTGATATAACATGAGAAACTTGCTTGAAACATGAGTGCATAATCACTTGGTGTATAACATGATAATAATATTTAAGTCCCCATAATGTGATAATCACGAGTCATGCAAATAAACAGGTCATGTGACGTGGTACTGAATTTGAAGAAGTATAACAATACAAGAAATATACAGGATCAAAACATCATGTTAGATATGATAAAATAATTAAAATAATTTATCAGATAATCATTAAAAAGCCAGGCGGGGCCAAGTTAAAGCAAAACTGGGTTGAAGCTAAGCTCGCAGCGCAGAGCGCTATGTACACGGCAGAGCTAGACTCTTGGCGAAGCTAGCTTGCAGCGCTAGGCACTAACGTGCACAGTGGAGCTATCACTCGCGGCGAAGTTAGCGTATGAGCGCTTACTAACGCACACAGTGAAGCTAACGCTGGCGGTGAAGCTAGCGTATGAACGCTTACTATCGCAGACGGTAAAACCACGCTTGCAGCGAGGCTAGCGCATAAGCGCTTTGCTAATGCTCGCGATGAAGGTACGCTCGGGCGAAGCTAGCATTAAAGCGCTGAGCGCTAAGCTCGCCTACCAGGTGGAGCTAATAAAGCCCGAAGGCTGAAGAAAAATCCCGAAGGCTGAAGACCACTAGGGTCATCCAATCAAGCAGTAATCCAGGTGATAAGAGGCGAGGTACTCGCCTAACGAGTGCTCGGAGGTCTAGTGAAGACGGCGATGAACTCTGGTGGTGGAGCTCCGGTGGAACTAGCGCATAAAGCGCGAGAAGGAGGAGGCAAAGTGGGGGAGGCTGGCTGGGGCGGGGTGGCGTGTGGCCAGGAGAGGAGGGGAGAGAGGGGTGAAGGGAGCAAGGGGCTGGCGAACTGGCTGGGTTGTGCGGCCAGAAGACGAAGAAGAGGGGTCTAGGTTGGGCTGCTGATGGCCAGAAGAGGAGTAGGGTTAGGTACTGGGGTGGTTGTGCTAGCGACCGGGAGAAGGCGAGGGGAACTGTGGTGGTGGTGGTGCTATAGCAGGAGGTGGCCAACCTAGGGTGGCACACAACCAGGGAGGGTGGTGAGAGGGGGAGAGAGAGAGATGGTGAGAGTGAAAGAGAGGTTGATTGTGAGAGAGTGAGATTGAGAGAGAAATGAGAGGGAGAGAGATGCACAGAGTAAGAGGGGGATATAAAGAGAGAGAGAGTTCACTTGAGAGAGAGGGGGGGAGAGAGAGAGAGAGAGGATGTGAGAAGGTGAAATAGTGGTGGGTGACTGTACAGGGAGAGGGGAGAGAGGTCGGGGACGTGGGCTGCAGGGGGAAGCCAAAAAAGAGAGAAGGAAAAAAAAAGGAGAAAAGAAAAAAGAAAAGAAAAGGAGGAAAAGAAAAGAAAAAGAAAAGGAAAAGGAAAAGGAAAAAGGGGTCGGGCTCTTTTGGGCTTGGGCTGGGTCCAATTCTAAATAATACAAACCAAAACCCAATTATAAATGAAGGAAACAAAATAATGCGGGTGAAAAAAATTGAAATATGCATCTAGGTACGTATTCGGGGATCGGGGTGTTACAATCCCCCATCTTACAAAAAATTCGTCCTTGAAATTTAGATAAGAAAGGAGACGATCACAGAAAAATTAGGGTTGACGATAACATGACAAGTGAAGGTGATGTAAAAAGTTACCAACTCAAGACGCGAAGAGATGGAGATAACGTTTACGGATGATGTCTTCTCGTTCCCAAGTTGCTTCCCCGAGAGTATGCCCGTTCCATGATACCAGCACTAACAGAATATCTCGATTCTTTAAGGTCTTAACACTTCTATCCATTATGGCCATTGGTTGCTCGGTATATGATAATCCGGCTGCAACTCTAACTCTGAGTGATCTAATACGTGGCTCTAATGTCTGATACATCTTCTTAGCTGAGATACGTGAAACATATTATGAACTCCCTCTAATGATGGTGGTAAAGCCAATCTGTAGGCTACTTCTCCTACCCATTCTAAAATCTCGAATGGGGCCGTGTACCTTGGACTCAATTTCTTGCGAACACTGAATCTGATCACTCCCTTGGTTGGAGATATCTTCAAGAATACATGCTCTCCTGCTCTGAATTCCAATGGCTTTTTATTCTTATTTGCCTACTATTTCTGCCTGTCCTGTGCTGCATAGAGGTGTCCTTGGATGACCTTGACCTTATCCACTATCTGTACTATGATCTCTGGTGCTAAATGTCTTCTTTTGTCAACTTCATTCCAACACAACAGTGATATGCACTTCCTGCCGTATATGGCTTCAAATAGCGCCATCTTGATGCTAGCCTGGTAGTTATTTTTATAGGAGAATTCTGTCAGGTGTAGATGATCTTCCACGATCCCTTGAAATCAAGCATACATGCTCTCAATATATCTTCTAGAATATGTATCGTCCGTTCGGATTGTCCGTCCGTCTCTAGATGATAAGACGTGCTAAATTTCAGATGGGTTACCAAACTTTCCTGAAGGCTCTCCCAAAAGTGTGATCTGAATCTCGTGTCTTTGTCTGACACGATGCTAACTAAAACCCCATGTAGTTGAACTAATTCCCTCATGTACTTATCCGGCAGCAGTTCTGTAGGTTGCCCTACTCTGAAAGGTATGAAGTGTGCCGACTTCATGAGATGGTAAACGACTACCCATACTGCATTATTCCCCTTTAAACTGCGGGATAGTGCGATGACAAAGTTCATGGTTATATTCTCCCACTTTCATTCTGGTATTGATAATTGCTGAAGAAGTCCGACTGATCTCTGATTTTCTGTCTTCACTTGCTAACATACCGGATACTTCATCACATATTGTGCGACTTCTCCCTTTATTGCGTTCCACCAGAAATTTGCTTCAGATTCTGATACATCTTCGTTCATCTTGGGTGTATAGAATAAACTGAGCTGCGAGCTTCTGCTAAAACCTCTTGTCGAATCTCTCCCTGAGGAACATAAATCTTGTTGCCGAAGTGGAGAACATCGTCTGTATGTATGTGAACATCTGTTCAGTCCAGCTTCTATTTGCTCTCTGTATTTCTGTAGTCTGGGATCTTCATTTTGCGAATGATTTCTTCCATCAATGTGCTAGATCTGAAATGCCATCAACAGTTCTGATGCGCTGGTCCTTCATACCACCATCGAATCCAATTGTACCATCTCCTTGAGTAGCTCCTTTTACTGAGTGAGCTGCACTATCATGTAGGCTTCAGATTTTCTGCTCAAGACATTGGGCACCACATTAACTTTGCCGGGATGATACTGTAAATCCACGTCATAATCTGCTATCAGCTCGAGCTATCGCCTCTACTTTATGTTTAATTCTTTTTGGGTGAAGATATACTTCAAGTTCTTATGATCAGTGTAGATTAGCACTTGGTCCCCCAACAAATAATGCCTTCATATCTTCAATGCAAGATCACTGCTGCTAGCTCTAGATTATGCGTTGGCTAGTTTCTCTCATGTAGCTTCAACTGCCTAGATGCGTAAGCTATCACGTGTTCGTGCTGCATCAATACACATCCTAACCCTTTCGCAGAGGCGTCACTGTAGAAGACCATACTTCTTGTTCCTGTGGGCATCTTCAAGATCGGGGCTGTGATAAGTTTGTCCTTCAATTTCTAAAATGCTGATACACACTACATACTTTTCTCTTTTCCTAGTGAGCATGATTAATGGTATCACAATCTTGGAGAAGTCTTGCACGAATCTTCGATAATATCCGGCTAATCTAACAAAACTCTTGATTTCCGTTGCTGACTTTGGAACTGGCCAGTCCTTCACCACTTGAATCTTGTCGGGATCCACTGAGATTCCCTCTTTAGAAATAATGTGGCCCAAGAACGCTACACTCTCAAGCCAAAACTCACATTGCTCAGTTTGGCATGGAGCTGCTCTTGTCGAAGCGTCTGTAACACGACCCTCAAATTGTAACCCCCTGATCCCCGGTGTACGTATCACAGTATCGGTACGCGATACGACGTACAAAATTGATTTGACCTCTGTAGTAGCCTGATTGAACTGATTTCAATTTCAAAAATTATTTTCTAATATTTTAGAATTTTCAGGATTTTCTGAAATTTTTCTGGATTATTTTGGAAAATCTCTGTTGTCGGTGTCGACCAATACCGATAACCAGCCTTCCGATTTTTATTTCACAAACGGAGTAGAATTTTTAGAATCTTCTTCTACCGTGTGTCTTAGAATCGTGTTATCTATGATCGGGTATTTTTGGGGATTTTTCTGAATTTATCGAAATTCGGGCAAAAATCGGTGTCGCCCGTATCGGCGAGACACTCCGGGATTTTTAATTTACAAATCGGATAGAATTTCTGAAAACCGTCTTCATATTATGTCTCAGGATAATATTCTCTATTTTCTGTCATTTTTGGGCACCGTTCGGAGCTAGTCAATTTTTGACCCTATTAAAATAATATTAAATTAATTTTTAAAATTCTTTTTCTTTTCTTTTCTTCTCCCTTCTTCCATCTTCTTCCAGATATTTCTCCCAACCGCCATTCCCACCGCCTCTTCTCTCTCCCCCTAATTTAAAACTCCCCTTCTCTCTCCTCTCCCCTTACTCTTAATTTCTCCTCTCTCTCTCTAACCTCTCTCCTCTCTCCCCCTTCTCTCTCTCTTTTTCTCTCTCTCTCTTAAACCCACACTCCATCCCTCTCACTGTGCAAAGGTCGACCCTGTAGCCGACGGCCAGGCAAGGCCGCCGGGCGTCGCCGGGCGCCGCCGCGCCGTCGGCGGCCGCGCCCAGCCCGGCCGGCACCACCGGCCGGTGCCACCACCTCCTCCTCCCCTTTCTTCTTCTTCTTATACTTCTTCTCCTCCTCTCTTTTCTTCTTCCTTTTTCTTTACAGTCCCTAAGTTTCCCTCTCCCTCACTCTCTCTCTCTCTCCGGCGCCGGGACTGCCGCCTGACCGCCGCCGGCGGGGCCTTCCTTGCCGCCGGCCAGCAGGGCTGGCCGGCCTGCCCTCGCGCAGCAGCAGCAAACTTATTGGGTTCGGGTTATACCCGAACCCAATAAGAGTATATTGGGGTGGGTTGGGTTTGAATATAAACCCAACCCAATAACCCGTTAGCCCTTACCCAATAACTTTAGTTAAACGGGTTTGGGTTTGGATCTAAACCCGACCCGTTAACCCGTATACCCGCATCCAAATCCAGTAAAGGTAAGTTTACAGAAAACCCCCCTGCTATTTTTATTATTTGCATTTAAATATGTTTATTTACATATTTAACCCTATTTGTTATGATTTAGTATTCGGGAGATATCGGGAGCATCCGGACTCCGATTGGGACGACTCTGGATCCGTTGCGATCGTGGAAAAGAGAGCTACCTTCCTATGGCTAGTTGGTGAGTGTTTTTATTTTATAAATTATCTTTTATCATGTTTAGGGATAGGAATTGATTGCTTTCTGTAACAAATCATGATTATGGATAAAATACGGTAACTACTAATTATTAACTGATAATGATTAGACATGCATTGTAATAAGAATAACCTAGAATATTTTTAGGTATTTCCTGATTTAGAATATAGAAAAGGAGGTAATAATAATAATAATAAATACTGATATTGACAACTCGGACACAGTCATTCTACTTGCACAGCAGCTGCCACTCGGGCCACTAGGTCGTCATATGCTTGTACACTCTTATGACATGTTGTGTATCACAGTCACGTGACATGCATACTGATCCACAGATACACTCTGACATTACACTGGTACTAGACATGCATGCTAGATACCGTTACTATAAGACACCGTCAACCACTACGCATGCTTATGGCTACACGGATACTGTAGTTCACTGTACATGATAGTAGACACTGACCACTGTTATGACATGTCCTAGGGATACACAGATACATTACACGGATTCTTGCTACACATATATGTTTCACTGGTACACGCCACATTTCATATTATTCTTATCATCATTACATGGATGCTTGGCACACAGTTATCTCATGATCACTCATCACTGTTACGTATGCTCAACACACGAGTGTGCCTGCATGCATGGTCTCTATCTTATTATCATATGACTAACAGATTATTGTTCCATGTTACCGTATTCCTGTTATATGCTTGTTTCTCGTGACTACTATTGTTATGCCCGTTACTGGATATTGTTATTCATGTTACTGATATGGATATTCCCGTGACTGGACATGAGAGCTGTTGATATGCGATATGTGGAATCCCACATCTATTGTTATTGTTCCCGTTATATTGTTCCTGTTATATTGTTCCCGTTTCCCGTTATATTGTTATATGCTATCAACAGAGCTCAGGTCCAGTTATCATGTTACCCGTATCATGTACTGGATTTATTCATTGTATACTTGACATATCAGATCATAAATTTAAGTGGGGTATGGGGGAGACTTGACGGTTGATTAGATCTTATCGGGTGATGTACTGGATCCATATTGTTCTCCCACTGCAGGGGATGGTAGTGCTACCTACCAATTGCTCCATGAGCTATTGTTACTTGATTATTGTTCCCCTCTTAGCGGAGGGCTCTGGTCCTAGCAGCCAGGGGTTTGATAAAGGCCGTGATCCCGGGTATGCACGGGATACACCTACCCGATAAGAACTCCTCGACCATGGGTTTCCAATTAACATAATAAAACAGTATACACAATAGTGACGTCGGGAACACTTGTTATTTGGTCACTCTCTCGTTTGGATAATGGTACCCGTAGGCCATGTCCGGATGGGTTCGACTGGAGTGCGGGCTCCAGTATGAACTGCCAGTGGTATGGGACACTGGAAGAGAGTGATTGTAATACCAGGTGGTACTGATTGCTACTATTGTATAAATAACATGACTTGCATGATACATGTTTACTTCTTGTTACTGTTCCTTGCCTGATACATGTACTTCTTATTGTACCTGATCATTTATCCGATATCATGTTACATGTCTATTTGTTACTTTACCCGATACCTGTTACACTTTCTGTAGGAGCATACTATTCATGCATATGTGCATATATTCTATTTTCTGTATACCTTGCATACATCATTACTGTTTGTGCACCACACCGTATACTGGTTAGGTAGCATATGCCCATCTGCATGTTCACTGCTATCACATCACCACTAGCATGTACACTCGTCACTACTAGATAACATTATATATGATATAAACTGAATATGACTATAGACATGACCTGGTGATAACCGGCTAGGTAGTGATGGTATTAAAAGATAACATGTTTATATCTTTATACTGCTTCGTATATGCGTATTATATGGTATCACTATTATCACATCTTGTATTATATCTTATTATCGTGCTTGTATTACTATTGTATCTATTACTGCCTCCTTCATTTTACCACTCACTAGGTCACTTTCTGACGACCCTGGGTTTGCATGCCCAGATTGGAGATCCGAGATATCGTTTTGTCAGAGAGTCCATTGGAGTCACATCAGAGATTCCTCATCGGGACTATTCCTAGGTATCTTTGTGCTTTATTTCTGTTATCTCATTTATCCCTATTTTTATATCTGTTATGATCGCTGACCTCTTTCTGCAGGTATTCTTGTACTGCTTTCATGTTGGACCTCATATCTATATGGAGGTATTGTACTGTACTGAGGCTTAACGTACGCGTGAGCGTGTTTTCACCTCGCGTATGTACGTCGCCATAACGTCTCCGTATCCTGGGGATCGGGGCGTTACACAGTGGTATCAGAGCCTAGGTTCACACCTGGTGTGGGTAACCACCTGGGTCAATACTCGGGCTCTTACCAACAGTACAAGCAGATTCAGATTAACTGATCTGTATCTGAATTTGGGGATTCCAGCAACGAGTACAAGAATACCATGACCTTGACAATTCATTCCTTGACCCGTTTAGATTCCTTACTTCCTTCTAGCTGTCCAGCAGAACAGCCGATTTTTCTTCTCGCTTTCCTTGCATCGTCTTGCTTCCCATCCGTTAGGATTGGTTCACTACCCTACTTCTTCATCCCGAGTTCCTTATAGATATCAGAGTGCGCAGCGGATGTGTCGTGGACCCGTAACATATAGGCTTTGGGGTTGGAAATATTGTTCTCACACCTGAATGGAAATTGCGAGGAAGCAATTTTCGTAAGGTGGGGAGAAATGTAACCCCCTGATCCCCGGTGTACGTATCACAGTATCGGTACGCGATACGACGTACAAAATTGATTTGACCTCTGTAGTAGCCTGATTGAACTGATTTTAATTTAAAAAATTATTTTCTAATATTTTAGAATTTTCAGGATTTTCTGAAATTTTTCTGAATTATTTTGGAAAATCTCTGTTGTCGGTGTCGACCAATACCGATAACCAGCCTTTCGATTTTTATTTCACAAACGGAGTAGAATTTTTAGAATCTGCTTCTACCGTGTGTCTTAGAATCGTGTTATCTACGATCGGGTATTTTTGGGGATTTTTTTGAATTTATCGAAATTCGGGCAAAAATCGGTGTCGCCCGTATCGGCGAGACACTCCGGGATTTTTAATTTACAAACCGGATAGAATTTCTAGAAACCGTCTTCATATTATGTCTCAGGATAATATTCTCTATTTTCTGTCATTTTTGGGCACCGTTCGGAGCTAGTCAATTTTTGACCCTATTAAAATAATATTAAATTAATTTTTAAAATTCTTTTTCTTTTCTTTTCTTCTCCCTTCTTCCATCTTCTTCCAGATATTTCTCCCAACCGCCATTCCCACCGCCTCTTCTCTCTCCCCCTAATTTAAAACTCCCCTTCTCTCTCCTCTCCCCTTACTCTCAATTTCTCCTCTCTCTCTCTAACCTCTCTCCTCTCTCCCCCTTCTCTCTCTCTTTTTCTCTCTCTCTCTTAAACCCACACTCCATCCCTCTCACTGTGCAAAGGTCGACCCTGTAGCCGACGGCCAGGCTAGGCCGCCGGGCGCCGCCGCGCCGTCGGCGGCCGCGCCCAGCCCGGCCGGCACCACCGGCCGGTGCCACCACCTCCTCCTCCCCTTTCTTCTTCTTCTTCTACTTCTTCTCCTCCTCTCTTTTCTTCTTCCTTTTTCTTTACAGTCCCTAAGTTTCCCTCTCCCTCACTCTCTCTCTCTCTCTCCAGCGCCGGGACTGCCGCCTGACCGCCGCCGGCAGGGCCTTCCTTGCCGCCGGCCAGCAGGGCTGGCCGGCCTGCCCTCGCGCAGCAGCAGCAAACTTATTGGGTTCGGGTTATACCCGAACCCAATAAGAGTATATTGGGGTGGGTTGGGTTTGAATATAAACCCAACCCAATAACCCGTTAGCCCTTACCCAATAACTTTAGTTAAACGGGTTTGGGTTTGGATCTAAACCCGACCCGTTAACCCGTATACCCGCATCCAAATCCAGTAAAGGTAAGTTTACAGAAAACCCCCCTGCTATTTTTATTATTTGCATTTAAATATGTTTATTTACATATTTAACCCTATTTGTTATGATTTAGTATTCGGGCGATATCGGGAGCATCCGGACTCCGATTGGGACGATTCTGGATCCGTTGCGATCGTGGAAAAGAGAGCTACCTTCCTATGGCTAGTTGGTGAGTGTTTTTATTTTATAAATTATCTTTTATCATGTTTAGGGATAGGAATTGATTGCTTTCTGTAACAAATCATGATTATGGATAAAATACGGTAACTACTAATTATTAACTGATAATGATTAGACATGCATTATAATAAGAATAACCTAGAATATTTTTAGGTATTTCCTGATTTAGAATATAGAAAAGGAGGTAATAATAATAATAATAAATACTGATATTGACAACTCGGACACAGTCATTCTACTTGCACAGCAGCTGCCACTCGGGCCACTAGGTCGTCATATGCTTGTACACTCTTATGACATGTTGTGTATCACAGTCACGTGACATGCATACTGATCCACAGATACACTCTGACATTACACTGGTACTAGACATGCATGCTAGATACCGTTACTATAAGACACCGTCAACCACTACGCATGCTTATGGCTACACGGATACTGTAGTTCACTGTACATGATAGTAGACACTGACCACTGTTATGACATGTCCTAGGGATACACAGATACATTACACGGATTCTTGCTACACATATATGTTTCACTGGTACACGCCACATTTCATATTATTCTTATCATCATTACATGGATGCTTGGTACACAGTTATCTCATGATCACTCATCACTGTTACGTATGCTCAACACACGAGTGTGCCTGCATGTATGGTCTCTATCTTATTATCATATGACTAACAGATTATTGTTCCATGTTACCGTATTCCTGTTATATGCTTGTTTCTCGTGACTACTATTGTTATGCCCGTTACTGGATATTGTTATTCCTGTTACTGATATGGATATTCCCGTGACTGGACATGAGAGCTGTTGATATGCGATATGTGAAATCCCACATCTATTGTTATTGTTCCCGTTATATTGTTCCTGTTATATTGTTCCCGTTTCCCGTTATATTGTTATATGCTATCAACAGAGCTCAGGTCCAGTTATCATGTTACCCGTATCATGTACTGGATTTGTTCATTGTATACTTGACATATCAGATCATAAATTTAAGTGGGGTATGGGGGAGACTTGACGGTTGATTAGATCTTATCGGGTGATGTACTGGATCCATATTGTTCTCCCACTGCAGGGGATGGTAGTGCTACCTACCAATTGCTCCATGAGCTATTGTTACTTGATTATTGTTCCCCTCTTAGCGGAGGGCTCTGGTCCTAGCAGCCAGGGGTTTGATAAAGGCCGTGATCCCGGGTATGCACGGGATACACCTACCCGATAAGAACTCCTCGACCATGGGTTTCCAATTAACATAATAAAACAGTATACACAATAGTGACGTCGGGAACACTTGTTATTTGGTCACTCTCTCGTTTGGATAATGGTACCCGTAGGCCATGTCCGGATGGGTTCGACTGGAGTGCGGGCTCCAGTATGAACTGCCAGTGGTATGGGACACTGGAAGAGAGTGATTGTAATACCAGGTGGTACTGATTGCTACTATTGTATAAATAACATGACTTGCATGATACATGTTTACTTCTTGTTACTGTTCCTTGCCTGATACATGTACTTCTTATTGTACCTGATCATTTATCCGATATCATGTTACATGTCTATTTGTTACTTTACCCGATACCTGTTACACTTTCTGTAGGAGCATACTATTCATGCATATGTGCATATATTCTATTTTCTGTATACCTTGCATACATCATTACTGTTTGTGCACCACACCGTATACTGGTTAGGTAGCATATGCCCATCTGCATGTTCACTGCTATCACATCACCACTAGCATGTACACTCGTCACCACTAGATAACATTATATATGATATAAACTGAATACGACTATAGACATGACCTGGTGATAACCGGCTAGGTAGTGATGGTATTAAAAGATAACATGTTTATATCTTTATACTGCTTCGTATATGCGTATTATATGGTATCACTATTATCACATCTTGTATTATATCTTATTATCGTGCTTGTATTACTATTGTATCTATTACTGCCTCCTTCATTTTACCACTCACTAGGTCGCTTTCTGACGACCCTGGGTTTGCATGCCCAGATTGGAGATCCGAGATATCGTTTTGTCAGAGAGTCCATTGGAGTCACATCAGAGATTCCTCATCGGGACTATTCCTAGGTATCTTTGTGCTTTATTTCTGTTATCTCATTTATCCCTATTTTTATATCTGTTATGATCGCTGACCTCTTTCTGCAGGTATTCTTGTACTGCTTTCATGTTGGACCTCATATCTATATGGAGGTATTGTACTGTACTGAGGCTTAACGTACGCGTGAGCGTGTTTTCACCTCGCGTATGTACGTCGCCATAACGTCTCCGTATCCTGGGGATCGGGGCGTTACACAAATGTTCTGCATGTTCCTCTCTGTTCTTGGAGTAGATCAAAATATCGTTAATAAAGACCACCACTACCTTATCCAAGTAGAGAGAAAAAACACGGTTCATCAAATCCATAAACACCGATGGAGTGTTAGTTACCCTAAAAGGCATGACCAGGAACTCGTAATGACCATAACGAGTCCTAAATGCCGTCTTCGGGATGTCTTCCTTTTTTACGTTTAACTGATAGTACCCTGATTTTAGATCCAGGTTTGAGAATACTTGGGCTCCGTGAAGTTGATCAGAGAGATCGTCGATCTTTGGCAAAGAGTACTTGTTCTTGATAGTGACTTTATTCAGTCTTTTGTAGTCGATACACAATCTCTTGCCACCATCCTTCTTATTCGCCAATAACACTGCGGCTCCCCAAGTGAAGTGTTTGACCTGATCAAACCCTTATCTGAATACTCTTGCAGTTGTTCCTTCAATATTACCAACTCTGTAGGTGTCATCCGGTATGGTTCCTTGTAGATAGGGGTTGTTCCCGGAATATTATCTATGAAAAACTCCAAGATTCTGTCAGGCAGAAGTCTTGGTAATTCCTCAAACACATATGGAAATTCATTTCACACTAGTACTCTCTTCTCCTTGGCTTCTACGGTGACACAATCTCCTTGGTTCTTCTGTCTAGTGGACTTACATTCTGCATTGGTTTGAAACTCTAATTGGTATGAAATTTGATAGTCACTTTCTCATTCTGATAATCGATTACTGCATTGTCTTGCTAAGCCAAGTCATACCTAGGATCACATCATTTTCTCCAGTGTCTAGTACGAACAAGTCTGCTTCTAGTTTCTTACCGCATAACTCTACAGTGCAAGCTTTGCAAACTCTATTAGTAGTAACTACCCCTTCTCCATATTAATTTCCTATTGATTTTTTGTATCCTTGAGGGGTATAGATTAAGTGGTAAATTTACTTGATATAAAACAATGTTATGAACCCGAGTCAAAGAGAGATAAAACAGGGATTGAGTGGACCAAAATTTTACATGTTGCTACTTCACCTGATGCCTCAGCCTCGGCGGCCAAATTATAAGCTTGGCCCCTCTCGCGGCTTGCTCCAACTCTTGCTCCTTTCTGGGCCTGACTATCAGTATGTGGCTGAAGAGGAAGTGGAGCTCCCCTTCCAGTAGGTCCTGGGTTCCTCTTTACTGGTGTTGCTAGGGCGACATTTCCTGTCCTCCTGAATGGTCAATCACCTACCTAGTGATTGTCGGATCCACATATTAAACACAACACATTAGCCATTCGGTTGTTGTGTCAGGTGTGTCTAGGCTTCTGGAAGTACCCGCATACTGACTGCTGAAGGGGAGGTTGGAAAGAACGTTTGACCATCAGGGCAACGAGTCTGACTGGGTTTCTCCTATCCATCTGTTGGAATGGCGGTTTCACTGACTTATTTTATATATGACTCCTATTCTTCTTCTCGAATCCCCGCTCTACGTCATGTGCTATGGTGAGGACCTGAAAATATTTCTTTAACTGTTGGTGTATGAGAAGCATCTGTATATCCATTTTTAGGCCCTGCTGGAATCTGTTGGCCTGATTCTCCTTTTCGGCCACAATGTAAGGCGCAAATCGGCTAAGTCTCAGAAATTTCACAACATATTCATTCACGGACCGATTCCATTACTGTAGTTTGATGAACTGCTCTTCTATCTCTTTCTTGGCAGATGAAGGAAGAATCTCTCATAAAAGCTTCGAGAACTGGTCCCAGGAAATAGGTTTCTCTAGTCTCGCTTCTTCGGCAAGCCACATCTTTCAGTTGTATCTTGGTCACTTTCACCTGATTCTCATCAGGAATCCTGGCTACTTTCAGGAGATCGGTCCTGCCTATCAACCACTGTTCAACATGCAAAGGCTTCTCGTTACCAGAAAAGACAGCCGGTTATAGTCTTCAAAAGTCAGAAACATTCTCTGGCCATTGTTTCCGGGGCACGGTCAATAATCCCTAGCGCAGGAGCTCAATCCGCTGCTGTTGACTCTCCATCATACCCTGGATTACCCTCATCAGGTTAGCATTCTCCTCACTAGGACCATCACGATAAGTGCCAGAACCGTTACGATTTCCCCATTGATCCATGACTGAGTTGGTCAAAAGATGATGAAAGACTGAAAAATGAAAACATGGAAATGTTTCAGGATTCCAGGGATGGGTTACCAAGAAGGAATTGATAATATTGTACTTGCAGTTGGAATGTATGATTATGACTTGTGTATTCCAGCTGCAAATTAATCTCTCATTTATCTGCTGACTGGATGTACTAAAGGTAAGAACCTAGGGCTCTGATACCAACATGTAACGTCCCGTCCCGATGGACACGGGGACGCTGCTGTGACGTACATACACAGGGCTGGAAGACCCTGCATATGTACGCTAAGTATTAGTACAGTACGTGAGTCAGAATACAAAAGTACGATGGTAATATATAGAAAAGGATACAAGTACATAGTTTATCATAGAGTGTGGCTTAATATTACTTGAATATTACATCACCAGAAGGCGCAAAAGTAAATTACAAGGTATGAAAAGATTGGAAGATGCTCACGAGCTGCAAAAAAGGGATCTTGCGAGCTGGTCAAAAGGAGGCAGACCGAGAATTTACTACTGATCCGCTTGTTCTACAAGAAAAGATTGGTCCTCTACTGAAAGGTCCACTTCGTCCCACGCTCCGGGATCTGGACATGCAGGTTCCGGGTTATTGGAAAGCAACCCAATGAGTATGAAAAATGAAGTCAACCGACGTGCACATGCAAACATACGTGTATCGGGTAATGTGTCGTCTGCTCAATTATGAAAGCATAGACTAATCACAATAAAGCAGTGTAACATTGAATCAGTACTAAGTCAAAAGAATGCAATCAGATTATTATATTATTACGACTCATCCGACCCGTATGTCTAGGTATGTGTACAGAGTGTCCTGATATCTCAGTACACAAACTTTCACATATGAGCAAGACAAGATTGGTTATTGAAAACTGATGAGGATCAACGAACTATATTTAGAATTGACCCCTTGCATATCCGAGACAATGACCTCATGAGTGTACGGTACTGAGCTGGACCCTGCCGCTAAGAAGATAGGACTTATTTGTATGCTCAAACAGGAATGGAATCTTGAGTAGGGGTACGTGTACATCCCACCGGAACACTCGGTGGCCCACAGGTAGAACCGAAAGTTTCAGTTGTATTGATATCCATCAGTTTCCCTTGCCACTTGTGGTCTTCTTTTGCACTGATGTATGGACCCATAATAGATCCAAGATCCCAAATGAGCATGTCTCTCCTCTCCTTATGATGTATTGGAAATCAAGCAAGAAAATCAAAATTTTCAAATTTTGACAAGAAACATCTGATGAATTTTTTTTAACATTTTGTGTAGATTGGTGGTCATGGGTGGTTATTTAAATGTTGGCTGCAATACCATAGGATGCCAAATTGCGTGTAAGAAGATTAGTCTTGTAATTGTAACTATTAATAAGATGGGAGGAAAAGCCACTCATGTAATGTAAAAGTGAACATCAGAAATGGAATTTGATCATTCTATTCACTGCTGCACAAAATACATATATACCTTATAGTATTAATACCTCTCGAGATAACACGTAACATTGAGAATCTCCCTTAAAGCATTTTCAAAAGCAATAGCTATGAATTTGAGATTGATAGATATCTTTAGGTCCTCAAATATAAGCTTAGGAGAGATGATCTTGGAACGACCCCTCACGTGTGTTCTTTATTCTTAGGAGCTACCTTTATATTGGCATTCTTCATATTGTGATATTGTGCTGCCCTGAGGTGTTATTGTTTCCTGTTTCTATCCAGGCAACTCCAAGATTGGTCGAGAATCAGGTACACCAGTGTGTAGACCCAAGGTTGAATGGACGGTGTCAAATGAATGAAGTGGTTAAGGTATAATCTACAGCAATATTATCCTCTGTTGTATAATTTTTCTAATTCCAGAAATAAATAAATTGTGAAAAGATATTAATCTGAAAAAATTTAGGTCAGTATCTATTGATATTTTTTTTGCAAACGAGTAATCTAACTCTGGTATTATTGATGCACCATTTCTCCCCCTGCAGTTTGCATCACTGGCAACGATTTATCTGCAATATGAACCTGAATTCAGGCCAAAAATGAGTACTTTGGTCAGGAATCTTGAACAGCTAGCAGGGATGGGGGCTAGGACCTTTTTGATTTGCTTCACATTATGTGCTTGTTTCAGCGAAGTGGTTCTATCCATTGTGTATGCGGTATCTGTTCAGTTTACTTGCTGAGAACACATCATTTTGGTTGTGAAAAAGACCGGTGAGATAATTGTTAATTGCGACAAAGTAGTAATTGTTCGTGGAAAGTGGACCTTGTGGTTCCAATCTATGAGTTCAGGAAGACTTGCAACTTCCACTGCATTTCTGTCTCCAGTATTCATTTTTCAAACGATTGAGGCAACACTCGAAGAATCTAACAAGATGATGAAGAAAAATTCATTCCTACTTGTGTATCACTCCAGGAATCCTCATCGTTTAGTTCGACCATGTTAGATGAGAAGTAAATTTGGTGGCTAAACTTGTTCAGCTGCTCATCCTTGTATCACAGATTGTTGTCTATTACATTTCCTTTGTTGCTACGTTTCAAATAATTTGCAAAGATTGTAGTTCTGAGTGCTGCTTACTGTGAGGATATTAGGGTTTTCTTTTTTTCCTTTTCCCCTCGGCCTTTTGCTTTTGCTTGAAAAACCATTATTTGTTCTATATTTGTTGAACAATGCCCGTCTTTTCTTTAATATGTAACTAAATCGCACCAAATCGCAGATTGCATAACAAAGACTTACTGGTTTGTCTGTCAGTTTTGCCAAACGATGACAACAACAAAGGCAATAAATGTTATGGGCATGCCACTCTAGTATCCCATAAAATTATTGATATGCTAGAAGGTCTAGAATTCTTAAGGTAAAGGTGATCTGTGAAAAATCCAATTGGCAAACTATGCTACGTTAAAATGGAACCTTCGCCATTTTGAAGCCCAGGGGAAAATCTCATTTGATAATTAAAGTTCAGCGTTTTTATTTTTAACTTCTTAAATCTTCTTTACTTTTAAAGCATTAAATATAGTTTCTTGAGCAACCCATTGCAAACTGTTTAAATAAAAATGATATCAAAGGCAGAAGGTTCGAAATTTTGAAGCTAGTTTATACTGCAGTTAAACAATCAGAAGAATATTTCCCTTTCATAGTACCCGAATTGATAATTAAAATGTTAAATAATGAATTTAAAAAAATATTACTTAAATTGTTAAAACCATGGCTCAAACCCGAGTCCATCTACTTCAAATTTTAATGACCAAATCATGATGCCACATTAGCGTGTGATTATGAGGGTGAGCCAATTTATTGGAACTAAATTTAAAGTCAATTTCAAATTTCAAATTCTTAACTAAAAGATCTCGTAAGACTGAAAACAATCTAATCTATCAGTTGTAACCTACCAGCTAAAAATCTGAATTTAAATTCTAACATAATAAATTACCATACCTCATTTTATTCATCCTCCCAAGTAAAAAGAAAACCCAAAAGTCCTTTCACATAAATCTCGCCTTCCTCTTACCTCTCTCATTTCTCTTCTCAAACATAATCTAAGCGAGGCGCAGGCTTGCTGGACATGAGGAGGAACAATTCAGACTGAAGTGAAGCGATTCAGGTGAGTGTATTTAATTCATATGATTTTTTTCATTCGGGCATTTCACTTATATTGTGTCACATATTTCATTACCAAAACTCCACTCTAAAAATTGAATAAAAATATGTAGGCATACCCAAGAAGTGCCTTCTAATTATTATTATTTTTATTTGATTTTTACAATTTTTTATCATAAAAAAAGAAAAATTAAATTCAATGAAAATTAGAAAGGGTTATTGTAGTAGTACTGTAGCAGACCCGGACCTGATACTGTAGCAGACTCGGACCCGATACTGTAGCAGACCCGGGCCCAGACCCAGACCCGACACCATATCAGACCAGACTTGACACTGTAGCATACCAGTTCCGACACTGTAGCAAACAGACCCATTAAGTATTTTGATTGATTTTAGGCTTTTTTATATTCAGAAAAAATGAAAATAAATTCAAAAAAATTCAGAAAAATTGTGTAAAATCACAGACTGAATTTTTAGCTCTGTAAATTACTTTGGTAGTGAAATAAACTAAAATAACATAAATTTATAATATTTTTATAATAATTATCTAAATCAAACTAAATTTCTAGATTTTCGAACTTGACTATTTAACTCAATATTAGTTCAATGAAAATCTAGGGGATCAAGCCTTTTTAACAAATTATATTTTTCATGATCAATTATTATTCAAGCGTGTTAATTATAGTTTATATTTACACACACATATCAAAAATAAATTAAACAACAATGTGAGCATTTTCTTTATTCATTTAAATTAGTGAGTATTTACTTGATTTGGTTATTTTATTCATGCGTTTTATTACGTCATTTCATGTGAATGTTTTGAATTTGCTCTCTAAATAAATATTAATTGATATTTAAATTAATGATCATGGTTAATCACGGTGAATCATTGTTTTATGCTCACGTATGTCCAACACAAATGAATTATTTAGCAAGTGTTTATTTTGTTTAAATTTATTTATTATTTATTGAAATGGTTTTTGATCACTTATTTAAAGATCCACAATTTAAATTACTCAATAAATTCACGTTACGAAATTATAAATTTTTATAAATCATTCATGTGTAAATACTATGCTTTAGATCATCAGTTTATGCCTGCATCTGATCGTGTAGATATTTACATGTTTAAATGGATTATTTCTAATTTCAAAGTTTAAATCATTAGAAATCGTTTAAATAATTGTTATTCAGAAAAGATAATTAAATGTAACTATAATTAACGGAATTTCAGGAACAAGGCATATTGTAAATTTTAAATATTATTCTTGGGTGCTTTACCGCTTTTTAGCAAATCATGATTTATTTCATATTTAATTATTTATATGGTCTATTTAATAAACTGGCATCCAATGTTACGTATTTGTCCTGATTGAATTCCCTTATGAAATGGTTAAATAGTTTGTTCTAAAATTATTTGCTCTGTGACAGTATAGATATTCTTATAAAATATTTTAAGTAAATGATTGCAAGTTTCTTGAAAATTACATTGTTTGAATTATTGCTTGTTATCTTTAGAAAATACTAGAATAATCATAAGTAGTGAAATGTCACAGAAGAACCAGATTGATAATTTTAAACAATATCATGATTTCAGTAGAAGACTTGACTGATTATACTTGACATCTACCTAATAATCATATTGTTCATGTTACTAAAGTTGCTGGGAAATATTGTTATACGGTAACAACATCATCCTGTTTATCTTGTTATACCCTCTACACATTATGTGATATTGATATCCTGATTGCACTGTTGATATTGTTACCGTTACTATCACTGAGTTATCTCAGTGATTTAGTTAACATGTACATTAATTAATTTTGATAAACTAATACATGGTATTAAACAACCAATCAGTTTCAATAATATAGAACTCTGATTGACATGTGTAGTAGGCGTAATATAGGATGCACCTATTACATGTGGCAATTGATGTCAACAGACTGACATCATACACCTTAGTTGATGTATGCTTACTTGTTATATGCTTATATTCCATGATAGATACATAATACATATATGATATGATAAACACTTGACCTAACATATAATTGTGACAGACTGATCCACTTTACTCTTAAGTTATGTACTGCTTGTATCTTAACACTGTGATATGCTGATTGATGATATGTTGTGCTATACTGTCTTTTAATTTCAGTTTTATTCATGATATTTTTCATTCAGTACATTTTATGCTAGCAATATCACACTATGTTCACACCAGATATTCACGTGCACCATTTCTTTATTTTTGCACACTCGTCGGGAGTTCTGACTCCCTAAATTTGCACATTTAGGTTTATGATTATTACATTCTGCTTATCAGCAGTGTTCTAAAAAAAGGTTTAAGCGGCCGATTAATCGTCCGCTTAAATGTTTTCGGCCTGAAACCGAGCAGAACTTGAAGAAAGCGGTCCGATTACTCGGCCAGGCGATTAATTCGCTTAAGCGATGATTGAGCGTCTAATCGGTGATTAATTAGCGTCCGCTTAAACGTTATTCAATCATTTTCTAAATGGATTCGAATTTCAAACTCATTAAACTAACTGAACTCAAACCTGATCCAATAATTGAGGATATAAATTTTCACGTGTTAGAGAATTAGGACTCGCGAGCCCTAAATTTATCCGCATCCTCGATCCTCCTGTGGCGACGACGAAGCTCCTGAATCTCACGAAGAACCTCTCGATGCTCATGACGACGAGATGACGAAACTCCCGAAGTCCTGATTTTATCTGAAGCTCCCGAAGCTCACAGCGTCGACGATCCTCCTGCGGATTAGAGCTCCCGAAGCTCGACGACGAAGAAGTTCACAAAGCGCTGATCCTCCTGTGGCGAACTCCCCCTTTGACGACGACCTCCCCTTGCAGTTGATCCTTCCACTGCGACCTCCCTCTTTGTCGACAAAGACCTCCCCCTGCGATTAGCTCTCTGGTCAGCAGCAAAGCGTCGACGGCGACCTCTTTTTGGTCAGCTCTCTCCCCTCGCGTGCACGTATTTTGCCTAAGTTTTTGTCAATGGTCTTTATTTCTTTTAATAGGTTGATGAGTGCCTCAAGGGTGAGAAGGATAGAGTTCCACATTACTTGCAGATGCATTTAGCAGTGACCCAAAGTTGTTGGAAGTATGTTTTTTTGAAAAAAATACATATATTTGTTCATTTAAAAAGTATTTTTTAACTATAGTTGTTGGAGGTGGAGGTACATTGATGTACTTTAAACTGATTGTCATTATTACTTTTAAATGCTTCTTAGTACTAGCAATTTAATTTTTCAAGTTATATTTATTATATCTTTTATGCTTTTTTGGAGTTTATAGAACTCATATTTCCATGTTTTCAGTATTATAATATTATTATATATTATAATAATAATAAAACGTGTAATTCGTTTAATCACCGTTTAAACCGTTTAAGCATTATGCGCTCTCGGACCGCTCGCGTACTGAAACCGCTTTTAGAACGGTGCTTATCAGGTATCTGAGGAGATCATATATATTTGAGGAGTACAACGGCTCTTTGCTTGATCACCGGATTCTTTGATACAGTTCATGTCTTTCTTTTATCCTGTAGGCTTTCTTTGATTCTCTATTACTTTGACTCCATATTGTTCTATTTGACTTGTTTTTAAAATAATATTATCATGTGTGAGAATTTTATGTATTATTGCATGACTTTATGGTCTTTATTGTTGATTTATATAACTTATTTAGATCACTTTAAGTGTAGCGTGTATCCTGTTGTGCCTACGACAACTGTAAGTTCACCTAGAGGGGGGTGAATAGGTGATGGCTAATCTAATGGTCACTTAATGCCAAATAATGCGGAAGTATAAACTATTATGACCTAAAATAAACTCTTTAAACTAAACACCACGTATAACACAAGAGTGTTGCCGAATTCCCCGTGAAGGGCTCTGGACAAACTTCTCTAGATTCCCCTTGATAAGGGTTGAGGTGCCGCGTTGGCTCTCTTGGTTGAATACAAGTGTTAGCAAACAAACCCAAGCAAGTATATCAATATGAGCTCACAAGTATATCAAGCATATAGAGATTAACACAATAATAGCATGTAAGATATAAACAAGAGACAAAGAGAGAGAGAGAGAGAGCAATCGCAAACACAAGGGATTTATTTCGAGGTTCGAGCACACTTGCTCTACATCCCCGCCTTCGACACACGAAGGATTTCCACTATGATCGATCCCAATGGATCTCTCCTTGGTGCCGCAACACCTACAATCCCTCGGACTCCCTAGTCCCGTACACACGCAAGCCCCACAAGCTTGCCGAGGCCGCATCTCAAACCAAGAGTTCACAACCGAACTCTAAACCACCGCGAGCACACTTGCCCGCCTCCTCAAAGTACAAAGAAAAGATCTTTGGTGATCACAACACTTTGATCACCTAAAAGCACTCTCACTACAACACTCCTATAGAATAAATAATCAATGGATGCTCAAGTGTTTGTGTGAGAAAAACAAGGAAGAGAATGGTGGAGGAAAACTCAAAGAATCACTTTAAACACTCTTGATAAAATCTTCCCTTTAGATAGGAAATATTTGCTCTCAAATTTGTGGAGAAAAACCTCTGAAAAGGATTGGAAAAACTGGCTCAAAAACACTCTCCAAATCTTAATCAAAACAGCCCCCAAATGCCCCATTTTATAGAGTCTGGAAAACTAGCCGTTGGGGTCTGTCAGGCCTGTCGGTCGACCGTCCGGCCGACCGGCCAACGGTCATATTTCAGACCGTTTGAGCCATCGGTCGACCGGGCGGTCGACCGAGCCAGGATACAGAGAGCAATCTCTCTGTCCGGTCGACCGCGCGGTCGGCCGGGGCCTTTCCAGAGAGCAGAGCTCTCTGGACGGTCGACCGGGTCGGTCGGCCGGCCATCCTGCAGAGCTGGCGTGCACGTCTGTGCACGTCGGTCGACCGAGTCGGTCGACCGACTTCAGCCCTAGTCGACTTGGTCGGTCGAATAGTCGACTTGCTGAAGCCAGGAACAGAAAATTTAGGGATTAAAACTTGGTCTTTTTGGCTCACTTAAAATCCCATAAAATACTGAAAAATATACAAAAATAGTTTTACCAATATACTTTGATAAATAAACATGTTTGCACAAAATCAAGGCATGTTATAAAAGATTTGGACTATTTTTGTAAGTTGGAAATATTGGTTTAAATGAAAACTAGTATTTTTTTTAAAACTTGTTTTCTAAACTTCTTCATAATACAAAAACTAGATATTTTGAATTCATTAAAGCATAGTGTGTATGGATATGATCCACTACAGAATTAAGATGAAATATCTATGTTTTTGGCATTAAGCTCTAAATATGGTTTTGGTTTAAAACATGTATATAAGAAAACACCAAAAACCAAAATAGTATTCTTCAAAAATGAAAGTCTTTTCTAAACTGAAAATTCTTATATGAAAAGACATTTAAATCAAGAGTGTGTGTGTGATATGTTTTTGAGCAATCCACCAACTATTCTATCATTTACATTTTATCTAAAAACAAAAATCTTATACCTAGACACAATTCTTCATCTTCTTGAAGTCTTCACTTGAAGCCTTCTCATCTTCTAGACTTGGTCCAAACACGATCCAACGAGCTCAACTCTTGATGTGGTCTTGATGCATAGGCTCGTGAATCAACCGGTGCTAGCTCCAAAACTTGACTTTAAGTCCTTTGTTGAAGCTCCACACCTACTAAGATCTTGATAACAAATCTGTCACTAATTAAACACAAGATCATTAGTACTATAACTACATGAGTTGATCATCATCAAAACTAGAGTGATGGGCCTTTGGGCCAACAATCTCCCCCTTTTTGATGATGACAAAACTCATGAAGTTATATATGCATGGATTAAGGTAAAGCTTCAAAGAAGCTCCCCCTTAACTCATGCATAACAAATAAACAATATAATATGGAAATGAAGCACATGTCATGTATGCAAATCAAGGAGAAACATGCTAACAAGCATAAAACAAAATCAAATTCTTTTTCTCCTATTTGCAAAATAAAACATATATGCATAAAACATAAATTCTACTAACATGCATATAAACCTCACATACTTCTCCCCTTTTTTGTCAATCATCAACAAAAGGGTTAAAGTAAAAATAAAATCATCAAATTTTTCTCCCCCTTTTTGTCATAAACAAAGAAACCAATAAAGGGGTCAAATCAAACATATCAATAAAAGGTTATATGCGATATACATTCATGAAGAGGAAGACGGCTAAGTAACTTTTCTACACATATATATTACATGAAAGAGGGATGACAAGCCCTAATTCACATAACATATAATATGTAATGCATAAGAGGAGATGTGAAGCTCCCCCTACACACGTGTACCACATAAAGAAGAGTTGTCAAGCTCCTCAATATACAATACACTCAACATGAATCTATACGTAGAAGAGATGTTAAGCTCTCCTTGCATATAGGCAATACAAATCAAAATTTTTGAATTTTTCTTATAAAACAAAATTTTTAATTTTCTCAATAAAACAAATCTTGAGAATTTTTCTTATAATATTTATTTTCTTATCATAAACAACTTTGTGCTTTAAACATGTAAAACAATTTTAACTCAAGCACAAATAACTCATGTATATGTATGAAAAATGAGTATACCAATTGAAATTGATACATACATATATGGGAAAACAAAATATGAGTATATACAAAAGAAGTTCATATTGATACCAATTGAAAATATCCAATGATACCAATAGAAAAATAAGCTTAAGTGTATACATCATATAATCTACCACATGAAGAACTCGAACTAGTTAAATGAAAATGTTTGAAAACTAGTACGGAATCCTTCAATCAAGGAATAAAAATATTTTCATGAAATATGTGTAAATCACATGAAAATGGCAATGAAGCTCAATATTCCTTTAAATAAGACAATGTGAAAATTATCATAAATTTTGAAAACATAAAAATCACCACAAAATTTTTATTAAAAAAAAATTATATTTCAAGGTATATGTATGTTTTGACAATACAAGAAGTATACATACATATCCTAAACACAATTGAGTCCATATATATAGATTTGCATGAAAGGCAAATGACTCAAGAGGTATGCATGTATATCTTAAAGTTTAGCAAAATAAACATATACATGAAATGAAAACACATGATCATAAAATAAATCCAAAAAGGGAATACAAGTTTAAAAATGTAGGATTATCAAAACTAGGCTATACTAGCACACCAAATAGGCACAAATAAGCAATCAAACCCAACCATATATAGATTTATTTGTGACCCATAATATGTACAAGTATAAATCCTAGTGTTGACAAAAACTAACATTTAAACTAATATTCAATTCATGAAGCATCAAATCTTGAGAACACAAAAGAATTTATCCAATGGATTAAAAAATAGGATCATGTGTACAACTTATAAACTAATTGAAGAATAAATAACTAGTATAAAATAGTTTTTGAACAACTAGTTAAAAATCCTTTAAATACATCAAATCATATGTTTTTCATAAAACATAACTAAGTACATAAAGATTTAATCACTCATGGTCTATAAAGCTCAAAATGATCATGAAACTAAGTCATGAAATAATAAATGAAGATGTGAGTGTTAAAGGATCATGTAAATAGCATTTTTTTGAAAATAGTCATTTAAGCTCAAAAAGATCATAAGTCACATTTTAATAAAAATCATTTTTCATTAAAACACTAATCTTCATGGTATATGTATGATTTATTCAAAACTAACAATACACATACATATCCCAAACATAAAAGAGTCTATCAAATGTATTTGCATGAAGGCAAGAGACTCACGGGTATACATGTATATTTATTAGATTTGAATTAATAATACATATACATGAAGTAAAGCATAAAAATTGGTAAAGCATGTATAAATGAGAATCATCAAAACTAGTCTATACATATGCATATAGTGGGTACAAATGAGCATGAAGTGCAATCATATATAAAATAAATGTAGCTCACTATTTGTACATGTATAATACAAGTTTTGATAAAAACTACATCTAAGCATGTTATCACCACATGAAGCACATAAAAAACATGGACATGCTATGAATAGGATAGATGAACTAGCATGTACATAAAAAGTAGTGTTTTCCATTATGTTTGCAAAGGGGAAAAACTTACAATAAAAAGGGTTGATGAGCTAAATTACAAGTATTCTTAAAAAGATTACAAGTAGATCTCCTCAGAGATTCTGGAGAAGTGTGCCGATAGGAGTCTGGTCAGCGCGCGACCACTTTGTCCCTTTGACGATGCGAGCGATGAGATTCCCTTCTCGCCTGGTTCGGGGAATCAGAGAACAGAAGGTTGGTAGAACCCTCTTACTGCTTCTCAAAATCGCCTTCAATAAGGAATTCCTTCTCGCCTGGTTCTGGAGATTCCTTGAGAAGAAGGACGATGTTAGGGTATCAACACTCTGAATAGAGAAAGCAATTCTCTAAAAGGTCTCTGAATTCGAGAGCGCACGGTGCTTTGTGAAGAAGCCTCTGCTTGTGGAGTCCTCTTGTGTGCATGTCTCTCTCCTTGTACCCCTGGTGGGCTATTTATAGGGAGAGCAAAGGGTATAATCGTCCCTTGAAGATATGGAAACAGATTGAATCGAATCTGTTTAAATCTGGAAAGTAGCCTTGCTGCGAGGCTAAGATCAGCTTCTGCGAAGCTAGAATTGGCAGGTCGGTTGATCTTTTTGATCCTTTCCATATCGTTGGAGGATTTCCCCTGATCTTCTTACTCGTTTTAGAAGAGTCAAGAGATTGCGGCAATTAACTGCCAAATTTGATCTCTGATTTGATCTTAATTAGATTTGATCTGATTGGATCCGATCTCATCCGGAGATTCGATTGGTCAAATGTTGACCATAGCAGACCAATAGCGGAGCTGTCCGCATTGAGCTCGTAGCGAAACTAGAAGCAGCTTCTGGCGAAGTCCGAAAGAAACCCTTTGGCGGAGTTGGAAGTCCTCTGTGGCGAAGTTTGCGAGTTAGCTTCTTGGCGAGGCTTTGGATGGCTTCGAGGCGAAGTCGAGTGATATTAGCCTCTCAAGCGAGGCTATCTCTTTGGGCTCGTGTGATGCTAAGTGTTAGCATCTTAGACCTGCTGAGGTCTGTTTAGAAACAATCCGGGTTCACTGTCTGCTTGCTGGATCAGTGGAGTCCAAGTTGCTTCCTTGTCCCTCGGAGATGGGTGAAAACTGGTCTTCAGCTCGTCTGTCACTTGTCTTTTGTAAATGTCAACAAGTTTAGACATTGTTCGGACCAATAAGAATCTTGTCTTTTTTAAGTGTCAACAAGACCCCCTTCAAAGTTTTCAGAAGTCTGCAATGGTTCAGACTTTGAAATACTTTGAACTGCTTTGATAGGTGGTGAATTGACGTCGCCATGATGGTTGAGTTCAGCTTCGCTTTGAATCCTGCTTTGGGATGTAGATTCGCTGAGGAATTGCACAGAGGTTCGTGACCCTGAGTAGCTTCGCGTGCGAGTAGCCCCACATCTGGGCTTCTGAAGATATTTTCGCTTGGGAGCGCATGTCGCTTTCCCGAGACCAACTGCTGTGGGTCGAATTTCAAGGAAAATTTTCTCCTTCTCTTGCGCTGACCGGGGAAGATATTCTCTGATTTGCACGTTTCCAAGGGAGGATATTCCCTTTCTTCAAGGCGCAATAAGTGCCTTTATGAGGGAGATGTTTCTCCCTTTGCACGGTTCCAAGGGAAGCCGTCCCTGCTCTCAAGGCGCAGTAAATGCCTTAAATGCGCTCGTGCTTTCACGCTTGAGGCAGGAGCGCTCAGGCCATGGGGCCTATAAATAGGACATTTGAAGTCCTCTGAAGAGAAGTGCTTTGCCTCTCTTCTCTTCTCTTGGTTTGAAAGAGATACTCAGATCTCTGAACTAGTGGGAATGCCCACTCTGGTCATTATCCGGCCAAGGACCGGTAAGTCTTGATCGTTCAACAACTTCACCGATTTTAGGGAATTCATCTCCCTTGATTCATCTTCAGCAGCTACTTCAGGGATTAGCTTCCCTTGTTCTCTATTTAATTGATCTACAGAGAAGGATTTTGGCATAGCTTCCCAGCGAAGCTATCATTTTTGACTTGATCAAAGGAAGATCACTGCACAATTAAGTCCGCTGTACAGGCAGAACTTGGAACCTGGTCTTCTTCAATAGTTGAGCCAGTCTTGCCATATAGGCGAGGCTTGGACTTGGCGTTTGTTGAGCCAGCCCATCAGTGCTGTGCAGGCGAGGCTTATCCTCTGCTTTACTGAAACTGGATCGCTTCGATCCAAAAGATTTGGCTTAGTTCTTTTGTAGCCTCTTCTATGCTTAGTTGCTAATCTGTTCTGATTTGCCTTGCAGTGGGCTATGTTTGTCAGTCCAGTGACTTAATGGAAGGAACCATAAAATTGCCTTATGCTTCCCGGTTGAAGCTTTACTTTTAAGCAGGAGGAACAATTCGGGGCGCAGGGTGCGTGTCCCAGAGGCTGTTGGCAGCCTTTTATCCGAGGTGATTCGTTCTGAGGTAAGGCTGGCTGCCGCTTTTACCGGAGATGATCCGCTTCAAGATAGTGGGCGTCGCCTGTGGGATCGCCGGCATCATTGCCGACTTTCAACTTTGGTGGCCTTTGGGGGCGATCCACTTCGGGAAAGCGGGCATCACACCCGTTAGATCACTGGTATCACTGCCGATTCCCATTATACGTGATCTATCGTGTTGGCGGCGATAGGCTTTTATTGCCAGGCTTCAACAAAAATGGCCTGGCAAGATCTGCCATTTTTGTGGAGAATAATGACCGTGTCCTTACGGCACCACTGATTACGGCCTTGTGCAGGAGGAAGGCCTTCTTTGTCTAGTCGGTTTGACTTAGAAGCGGATAAAACCACTTGTATGCCTTTTGCGCCAATGACCTTGTTAAGCAACTGGGTGTGTTGTATGAAACACAACTTTGATGTAATATCAATGTACTCTTCCTTTTAAATCAATGAAAGTTCATCTCTTGATTATCTAATTTTTGCTTGCTTTCATTGACAATTTGGCTATAGCGGAGCTAAACTGTATGCGGAGTTAAGGACATAGTCCCTTCTTTGAATAAACTTCGCGAAACTGGCATGTCCCGCGAACAGCGCCTTTTTAGGGGGCTAAGATAAGCCTTTCGGCGAAGTCCCTGAAGGATTGCGCGAAGCCCGCATTTTAAGCCAGGGCGAAGTTAACCCTTAGTGGAATCGAAGCAGCGCTTCTCGGGAAGGCACTTCGGGTGGCGTTTCGAATTAATTCGAAACGGCGGCGTACGCCCTTTTCGAGGCCTCGTTTCAGGCGCTGATTGGCCTATAAAAGCCCGATCGGGCTGAGCAGGAAAAGATCTCCTTTTTCAGAGAAATTTCTTGACTTTCCCTCTTCCTCTTTCTTCATCGTTCAGAGAGCTTTGAGAACTTTTGCAGCTCTTCAATGGCGCCCAAAAGACGAGCGGGGAAAGAAGTGGCGACTTCTGCAACGGAGGGTCCTCCTCCTCCTTCGGTCATCGAGCGACCAATCGCTAGTAAGAGACTTTCTCTCCTAATTAGAGACTGCGGTCTTTCTCTTTTAAAGCCAGTATTTGGCTTATCAGGACGATGGAATATGGTCTGTTCTCGTTAGGGAACTCGTTTCCCTGAATTTCCCTATCTTCCTTGTACAGAGAATTAAGAACTGAATAGTTCTTCTTTAGGCTTCCGTACGAAGCCATTACTTGGGGCTGTCTTCGTCCTGTTTGAGGAACAGGACTCGGGTCTGTCCCTTCAGTCATAGCCACGAAGGATGACTCTTGACCATAGTGCCCTCTTGGTGACGTCAGCCCTTAGGGCTATACCACTTCCGCTTAAGCGAAGTTGGTACTTGGACGTTTTCTGCAAAATGCAGATTTGTCTGCGAGATCAAGCTTTGTCGAGGCTGTCGCTTTACTGGCCTTTCTCATGGGGCGAGGCTATGCCATTCTCAAGGTTAAAGGGGGTCCTCTCCCGTGATATTGAGAGTATTCGGGACTTTGAGGAGTATCACCAGGCCACTGCCTTGGAGCTCCTGGTGGATGAATTTGAGAAGGATGCGGAGGAATGGCGCCGCCTCCACCGTTCGGACCCGGAGTCTTTAGTTGATGACCGGCTCGCGCTTCTCATTGCTCAAAAGCACGAGACCCGGCTTGCCGCTCAAGAGGCTGCTAAGGCTATCTCTTCTGACTTGAAATCTTTGGAGACAAGGCAAGCGGAGGTTGGAAGTGCAATTGACGCCTCCACTAGTGCTCTTCTTGGCGCGGAGGATAAGATTGCGAAGGCTGAGGAAATGATTAGGAAAGCAAATCTCCTCTTATCCAAGGTCATACCGGTGCGTCTTGAGGAAACTGCGCGGCTTGAAGAACTCAAGGCTCAGAGTGAGGAGCTTGCGCGGCAGGGGTTGTCACAGAGGGCTACTTTGGCGGAGGCCGAAGCTCGTCTGGCTGAGGCGGAAGATTTCAATGAGGCTGAGCTGAGGTCACAAGCGCTTGCCCAGGCTGCTGATGACAGGAAGACGAGGCTAAACGCCCTCGGAGAGCAGCTCAGATCGTACAGTGTACGCTTGTAGCTCCATGTACTTTATCCTCTTGAAATGAATGAAAATTCTTTCTTCTTTTGTCGAATCTTCAATCTTGTTCTTCTTTTTGGATTGCAATTCCGAATTGTAGTGCAATTCCTTGAGAACATAATTCTTGTTGGGTTGGATAATGAGACTTGGCTATCTGTCAGTTCAGAGGTCGCGATGATATAACTGGTTGAGACGCCACCAAGCTTCAAAAATTGGTGATACTCGTCTTTTGTAAATGTCAACGAGTATCGAGACCTGTCTTTTATAAATGTCAACAGGGCTCGGAATTGAGACTTAACTGTCTGCTGGTTCAGAGGTCGCAATGACATAACCGGATGAGACGCCACCAAGCTTCAAAAATTGGTGATACTCGTCTTTTGTAAATGTCAACGAGTATCGAGACCTGTCTTTTGTAAATGTCAACAGGGCTCGGAATTGAGACTTAACTGTCTGCTGGTTCAGAGGTCGCAATGACATAACCGGATGAGACGCCACCAAGCTTCAAAAATTGGTGATACTCGTCTTTTAAAAATGTCAACGAGTATCGAGACCTGTCTTTTGTAAATGTCAACAGGGTTCGGAATTGAGACTTAGCTGTCTGCTGGTTCAGAGGTCGCAATGACATAACCGGATGAGACACCACCAAGCTTCAAAAATTGGTGATACTCGTCTTTTGTAAATGTCAACGAGTATCGAGACCTGTCTTTTGTAAATGTCAACAGGGCTCGGAATTGAGACTTAGCTGTCTGCTGGTTCAGAGGTCGCAATGACATAACCGGATGAGACGCCACCAAGCTTCAAAAATTGGTGATACTCGTCTTTTGTAAATGTCAACGAGTATCGAGACCTGTCTTTTGTAAATGTCAACAGGGCTCGGAATTGAGACTTAGCTGTCTGCTGGTTCAGAGGTCGCAATGACATAACCGGATGAGACGCCACCAAGCTTCAAAAATTGGTGATACTTATCTTTTGTAAATGTCAATAAGTATCGAGTTTGTAGTAAAATTTGGGAGAAGTTTCGTTTTCACGGGGAGAAACGAGGGAATCACTGTCATAGGTTTAATGTTAACGTAACAGCGAAATGTATATGTGGTCTTACCATTCTATGGATGAGAATTGGTAAGTGATTTTGGAGATCTCATTCTCACGGGGAGAAACGAGGGAATTACTGTCATAGGTTTAATGTTAACGTAACAGCGAAATGTGTATATGGTCTTACCATTCTATGGATGAGAATTGGTAAGTGATTTTGGAGAGGGAATCAAATGGGACAGGCCCTTAGGATTTTTAGCAAATCCCCAGCTGTCAACGGGTTTGATATGCCTTTACCAACTACCGTTTGAATTGGGCTAGCCATGCTATTCCCCTCAGCATGATGAGTTGTCGAGGACTTATGTTGGGCTTACAGGCCAACATTTTCCTCTATCCTTAATCATTAAGGATATTGGATTATCGAGTTAATGTCTGCATAACCCTGATTCCCCTTTAGGATAACCGGTGCACGGCCAGGTTCCTGTTGGTTTATGGCTGTATGACCTTACTTGGAGGAAGAGAAAGGCTCTCTTTGTGTGTGCTTCGGACACGGAGATCTTGATCAGAGGTGTAGTGTTAACTTGATCAAGAGAAGGATCCTTGATTAAGGATAATACTTCTTTAAGAACTTGCCATTGATCGGCATCATGAGTAGGTCGCCCTCTGCAGTCGTGAGGCGGTATGCTCCGTTTGAATAGACTGTTTCTATCACAAACGGTCCTTCCCATTTAAGCTGAAATTTGCCTTTGGTCTTGTGTGTCATAATCATCGGTCGTCTGACGGCTAAGACCAGGTCTCCTTTCTGGAAGACTCTCTGTTTGACCTTCTTATTGAAAGTTTTTTGAGATTCGAGCTTGATATAGCTCGATATGCTGCTGAGCTTGTAGTCGTTTCTCATCCAAAGCTTCGAGCTCTTGAAGGCGTAGGCGATCATTGTCCTCTGATGTGGTTTTAGTAATCAGAGCTATACGCAACGATGGCATTTGGATTTCCAATGAGAGGACTGCTTCGCACCCATATACCAGGGAAAAAGGCGTATTGTCTGTCGGTATTCGAACCGTGGTTCGGTAAGCCCAAAGGCATTCACCAAGCTTTTCGTCCCAATCTCGCTTGTTCGAGGAGACGAATTTCTTGAGTAGCTTGATGATCGTTTTGTTGAATGCTTCCGCTAAGCCGTTAGCGGCGGGATTATAGGTAGTTGAAGCCACATTCTGAATTCGGTATTTATCGCAGAATCGATAGAATACCTGACTTATGAATTGGGGACCGTTGTCGTGGATGATCCGCCTAGGTACACCAAATCGATGGATGACATGGTGCTTGATGAAATTAACCACATTAGAGGTCTTGACTTCAGCCAGTGGTATAACCTCTGCCCACTTTGAGAAGTAATCGGTTATTGCCAGGATGAACCGATAACCTTTTGTCGAAGAGGGGCTGATTGGCCCTACGACATCTATTCCCCATGCTTCAAATGGCCATGAAGTAACAGTTGGGTGGAGCAACTCCGAAGGCTGGTGTATGAAGTCCGCATGAATTTGGCATGCTTTACACCTTCGTGCGTATTGGATGGCATCAGCTATCATAGTTGGCCAATAGTATCCAAGTCTGTGCAACCTGTCTTTGAGCTTTGGACCTGGCTGATGAGCTCCGCAAATGCCATCATGCGCTTCTTGGAGCGCTTCCTGTGCCTCTGAATTGGAAAGGCAACGGAGGAGAACACCGTCATATGAGCGACGATAAAGTGTCTTCAAAGTCGGATCGTAATAGAACCGGAGAGACCTTCGTCTGATGGACGCCGCTTCCTTGGGATCGTCTGGAAGCAGACCGTGCAAAGCATAGTCGATGAGAGGAAAGCGCCAATCTCTCGGCTCAAGATCCGTGGAGACATTATAGACTTCTCGAATTCTTAGCATGTGCTCGGAGTATACAAGATGTCGAGTTGCGACTGTGAGGTGATACTCGGTGTCGGCTGGTAAGGCTAGTGTTGTAGCTAATGCAGCAAGAGCGTCCGCCTTGGTATTCTGAGATCGAGACACATGCCCGATGTAGAAACTGAAAATAGGTTAGCCAATTCGATGGCTGTATGGTAATAAGGCTCCAAGTCCTCATGGCGGACTTCATATTCGCCTTTAACCTGATTGATGATCAATTTTGAATCGCCATAGGCTTCGAGGTAGCGTACCCCCATTCCATGAGCGAGCTGAAGACCAATGAGCAGAGCATTATATTCTGCTACATTGTTGGAGCATGATTCTGTCAGAGAAAATGCTCTGGGCAAGACATGATTCTGTGGGGAGATAAACACAACCCCCACTCCGGCAATAATCTTGCCTTTAGGGCCCATTCGCGATGCTCCATCAAAGAACATCTGCCACACTTCCTCTTCTGAGGTTGCATAAGACTCGAAGACTTCGTCAGGGATATCTTCGTGAATGTTTTGAATGCTCCGGAACTGGATGAGCAGCCAAGAACTCTGCAAGGGCCTGGCCTTTAACCGCCTTCTGAGGCGTGAAGATCATGTCGTATTGAGACAATAAAAGTGCCCACTTAGCCAATCTTGAATTCAATGATCCTGGCTTCGTCATAAGAAGACGCAATGGGTTTACTCTGGAGATGACATGTATGGTCTGGCCGACCAAATAATGTCGTGTCTTCTGAACAGCGAAGACGAGAGCTAAACACTCTTTCTCAATAGGGTTGTAGCGAGATTCCGCTCCTATGAGAGTTCTGCTCAGATAATAAATGGCCTGCTCGTGGCCATTGTCGTCCTTTTGAGCGAGGAGGGCACCGAGGGAGTAGTCCATAGCCTTTACATAAAGCAAAAATGGCTTCCCTGATGTAGGGGCCACTAAGACTGGAGGCTTTGTGAGGTACCTCTTCATGTCTTCATAAGCTTCCTGGCAAGCTTGATCCCATACGAAGGAAGCACCCTTTTTCATGAGTCGGGTGAACGGCTGACAGCGGCCTGAGAGATTTGCAATGAATCTTCTGATATAGGCCAGCCTGCCTTGCAAGCCTCTGAGCTCTTTGAGATTCCTCGGTGGATGCATGCTCTGAATGGTTTTGACTTTGTCTGGGTCAAGATGAATTCCTTTTGATGTGACGATAAACCCAAGGAACTTGCCACTCGACACTCCCAAGAAGGATTTTGTCGGGTTCATTTTCAGTTGATGCGCCCGCATTATGTCGAACATCGTTCTGAGGTCGCGAAGATGTTCATTCTTGTTGCGGCTTTTGACGGCAATGTCGTCGACATAGCACTCCACCGTTTTTCGGAGATGATCGCGGAAGATTGTGCTCATTGCCCGCTGATAGGTTGCTCCGGCGTTCTTCAGTCCGAAGGGTTTTACAGTGTAGCAGTATACCCCCAATGGTGTTCGGAACGAAGTATGCTTCTCGTCGTCGGGATACATCTTAATCTGGTTGTATCCTGAAAAGCCGTCCATGAAAGACATCCTTCGAACCCGCATGTGTTGTCGATCATAACGTCGGTGATGGGCAGTGGGAATTCATCTTTGGGACAGGCCGTATTGAGATCACGGTAGTCGATGTAGATCCGTATTTTCCCGTTCTTCTTGAGGACGGGGACGATGTTAGCCACCCAATCTGGATGTTGCTCCTCCCGGATAAAGCCACATGCAATGAGCTTGTGAACTTCGGCTTCAATAGCTTCCATAATGTTCGGGCGAAACCGACGTTGTTGCTGCTTGACTGGCTTGACGTCAGGCTTGATGTTTAGACGGTGCATAGCGACTTGTGGATCAAGTCCGGGCATGTCTTCGTAGCTCCATGCGAAGACGTCTATATACTCTCTTACGAGTATTATCAATTCTTCCCTTTCTGTAAGTGATAGGCTTTCACTTATAAAGATGGGCTTAGGGTGGTCTTGACAACCCAAGTTGACCTGCATCACCTTGTCTTTAGTGGGTGGCTCGCGCAGTTTGAATCGCTTTTCCCATTGAAGGTCTAATTGCTGGGCCCATGGTTCCTCATCAGTGGCTTCTGCGGGCTCCAATTGACTGCTTGAGGTCATATTAACAGTGAGGTTTTCGAACATCATTCCCACACTGACGTCTGAGTCCCACTCGGAGGACGAGGCTGAATGTGATGGAATTGGTTCATCGTCTTTGACTTGAACGGTTGCTGACGATGTGGGTGTAACGTATCCCAACCCCTGCGTGTACTATCATAGTAATTTGCAGGCTTCCCTTTAGGCACAAAGTTTCGCATCAAACCGCGCCCTCCTTTTCCAAAATTCAGGCCTGCTCCATGCTTCAAGTCGTACCCCATTTTCTTTATAATATGGCGTGCTGGCCGCGCGTAATGAAAGAATTGTGGAGTGTCTGAGTATGAACTTGAATCTGCGACCGCAGGTCCCCGCGGTTGGGTTCTACCGAAGATTATCGGTAACTGACCTTCTTTGGATGGCGGGATCACCAAGACGGCTCCTTCTGCGGATTCCATGGGCGTACTGGACGCACTTGGCTTATGTAAAGGCATGTGTAGGGAGCTATCCGTAATGGATTCAAATGGCCCAACACTCACGGGATAATCAAAAGAAATATTATCATTAATTACCCATTCACCTTCATCCTCTGAAGGAGTATTACATAGGGGATTATTGAGACATGCTGTAATTGGTTCACCAATCAGAATGGCTGGCATGCCTGTTTCAGATTCTGAATCCGCCTTGTTGCCACTTTCATCATCGTCCGGCAACGGTTCTTTAAGTGCTCCACCGGCCTCTTGATATAGGAGAGCGTCAGTGAAGTAGTTTTCCACCCCTTTGAATGGTTGCCTCTCAGCAAAGACAGTTCGTACTGTCGCATCATCTTCAACATATTTGAAGCACTGGTGCAGAGTAGAGGGAACGATCCAGTTAGCATGGATCCATGGCCGTCCCAGCAGCAGGTTATATGAAGTGTCAGCGTCAATGACATAGCATGTCACTTCTGACTTCAGGCTCCCGATTCTGCAACGGAGTCAGATTTCCCCAGTGGATGACTGCTCCCGGCGTTGAAACCGTATATTGTAGTAGTGATTGCGGACAACCTGTACAATGGTATGCCGAGAAAGTAGAGAAGCCTTTTGGGGATGATGCTGAGTGCAGACTGTTGGCCCAATGGCCTTCCACTCTAGTTTTGATGATGATCAACTCGTGTAGTTATGTTTACTAATATTCTTGTGTTTCTAAGTTTCAGATCATTAACAGGATATTAGTTGGTGATTAGCTTCAATAAGGTGTTTAGAAGTTTTTCTTGTTGATTCCGGTGCCAAAGCTTAAAGATCATACCTTTGCACTTGGAGGATCACGCGTTTGGGATCGAGTCTACTTGAAGATGAAGATCGTCAAGAAAACTTAGGTATCCTAGTTTAGATAGAGTTTTAGATCCATTTGTAAAGCTTAGTTTAGTTGATATGCTCAAGTGAACACAAAATACACACGTTTCATGATTTGGTTTTTGGTTTTCATGAATAATAGATCAAAACAAGTTTACCTTATACTTATGTATATTAGATATGGTCTAGATATACATACATGCTTTAACTTGCTAGACAAACTTATTTTGACTATCCTATTCATGTTTTGGAAAAATCAAGTTTGATAAAAATACAAGTTTTGTTTTTGATAAAATTGGCAAGACACAAAAATGAATTGATATGTTGATGTATTGTCTTGAAATTTTTATCACTTGTTTGAGTTTCAATATAAAATGATAAAACAATTTTTATGGTATTTTTAAAAGAGATAAAAAGTTTTTATAAAATATTTTTTCCCAAAATTTCTGACCTTGTTTTGTGCTGACAGGCTGGTCGGTCGACCGTGACGGTCGACCGCACCAAGGGCCGGTCGACCGTTGCGGTCGACCGACGTGCACAGACGTGCACGTCTGTTAGGCACAGACACGGTCGACCGGGACGGTCGACCGAGATGAGAGTTCTGCTCTCAGGATGTTTCGGTCGACCGGGCCGGTCGACCGCTATTGCCCAACGGTCACATTTTGACCGTTGGCGGTCGACCGGACCGGTCGACCGGCAGTCTGTCAGACTGCCAACTCAGCCTAACGGCTAGTTTTGTATAGGGGCTATATAAACCCCATCTCTTTGGGGATTTTAGCCAAGTTTTTTAAGAGAAAAATTCTCAGTTTTCTGAAGTGTTTAAAAGAGTTTTCAAAAGAGTTTTAAGTGCAAAAACTTCTCATCTTTATTTGTTTTGGGTTTTTGGAAAATCAAAGAAAACTAGGTTTTGGGATTTTGATTTGGTATTTCATTTTCTATCTTATACAAGAGATTTCCCAAGTAGTTTTTCTTTGTTGCTTGTTTCCAAAAACACTTTGATTCCACACTTGAGCTATCACCTATCCTAATCTATTTAGGATCTTGTTTTTGTGGAAAAAGAAAAAGGAAAGAGGTTTGTGGTTGAGATATACCACTTGTTGTAAACCCTTGATTTCTTGAGTTGCTCCCTCTTGGGTAGAGGTGGAGAGTGTTGTATTGGGTTGTTTGTTTGGATCCCTCTTAGGTAGAGGTGATTGAGTTTGGTTGTGAGCCTCTTCGGTAGAGGTGTGTGGATTGGTTGTTGTATTGGCTACGGGCCTAACCCCTCGGTTGTGAGGAGGTTGTTGTTGAGAGAGGAGTTTGGTACTCCTAGTGTTGTAAGAAATCCTCTTTGGTAGAGGTTCCCTCGGTGGGAGTTGAGATAGTGGAAATCCTACACGGTGGTGTAGGCGGGGATGTAGAGCAAGGTGCTCGAACCTCGAAATAAATCTTGGTGTTTGCGTATTGATCCATTGTCTCTCTAACTCTCTCTCTTATATTTGTGCAAAGCATCATATTCATATCATATCATATCATATTTGCTTGTGTTGTGCATATTTCATATTGCCTTGCATTTATTCATATTGCTATTCATTCTTATATGCTTGGCTTGATTGTGTGTATTTTATATTGCTTGGATTGCTTGTGTGTGTGTGCCTAACTTATACTCATCCAACAAGAGCTTCACATAGCACCTCAACCCATTTCAAGGGGAATCAAGGGGAGTTAGTCCAGAGCCTCGCAAGGGGAATTCGGCTACACTTGTTGTATTGTATTAGTTTGTGCATAATTTGCATTAGCTTCCGCATTTAGCGCACTTAGTTTGCATTAAGTTTCTTAGATTAGCACTTACACCTATTCACCCCCCCTCTAGGTGTTTTTCAATTGGTATCAGAGCTAGTGCTCCTGATACTTAGGCTTAACATCCTAGGAGTGATCCATTTGCTTGCTAATCTCATTTGCATTTGTTTGTTTGCACATTCATATATAGTTTACCATGGACTTCATGACCCCTCCTAGCTTTGACCCTTCCAACATTGATGTTTGGAAGTATAGGATGTCCATGTACCTAAAGACCCTAGGTTTGCATGTCTTCCTTGCCGCCACCAAGAGATGTTATCTTGGTGATTGCAATCATATAGGGGCAAATGCACAAGCCCTAGAGGCTATTAGAAGCACTTTATCAAAAGAATATCTTTTACGTGTTTCTAATCTTGATTCCGCTTTTGCAGTGTGGAACAAGTTGACAACAACCACCAACACCTCCAAGCTTCAAGTCCAAATCCAAGAAGAGGAATCTAGTGGAGAATCCAACTCTATATGCTACATGGTCCAGGGGAATGACTTCCTTGAGGTACACTCGGAAACTCCATTAGATAGTGATGATGATGCTAGTTCTTCAAATGATCATATTGATGCCCATGCTTTGAATGAAGAACTTTCAATTGTTTGTGAAAAACTAATTGAAAAATATAAGATTTTGAAAAAGAAAAGTCTAGAAATTGAAAAAGAAAATAAGTTTTTGCATTCTAGACTTGATTGTGTTTTGCAAGAAAAGGTTGAGGTCTATAATGAAAGGGATTCATTGAGATCTCAATTGGAACTTGCTTTAAAAGAAAATAAATTTTAAAGTCTAAAAATGATTGTGAAACTCTTTTGAAGAAAAATGAAAATTTATCTTCTAAAGTTGATTTTGTTTTAAAAGAGAATGTTGCTTTGAAAAACAAAATCATTTCTATTTCAAATGAGTTGAATGTTTGTTTAGATAAGAATATTGTTTTGCAAAATAAAATTGATGCACATGTTTGCCATGCTAGTGTAGCTTCTTCATCTAGTCTACCTAATGCATGTACCTCTTCTTCCAAAATTATTGATGATATTTGTATGTTAAAGAAGAGAGTTGATTGTTTGGGCTCCACTATGAGCCAATGTGCCATGAACCACTCACGGTTGGAAACCTTGGTTCGAAAGAAACAAGTTCCATCCTTTATGCATGCACACCCATCACGGCATACACATGCTTCACACGGACACCATCAACACAAGTATGCTCATGTGTACACATGTACACATTGTGGCCGAAAAGGCCATCTTGCTAAATTTTGCTATGATCGTTTACATGTTGAAAATTTAGCAAGAAGTTTGTTTGGGTTAGAGAAGGGACTAACCCCCATGGACCCAAAAGAGTATGGGTACCAAAGACCACCCCTCCTATTATTTTTGATGTAGGTGTGGGCTCTCACATGACGTGAGAGTGATGACACCTTGGAGTGGATGCGTTCCGGACTTAAAGGAAATCTATTGGATGCATCACTTTCAAGGGAAGATTTGGTGGAGATGACCACCATGTTTTGGAGACAAGGAGAGTTGTTTCTTCGGTTTTGGTAACAATCCTTTACTCCCATTTATTGTTTACATGCTTTCCGTTTCATTGCTTATAGCATGTTTTGATGTTTTATAGCATGTTTCATTGTCTATGGATTAGTATGTTCATTCCATGTTTATTAGATCCTTGACATACATGTATAGTATTTGAGACACACATGCTTATTTGATTCACATTTAGTGTTCTCACCGTTTGTTTAGTTATAATGTACATCATGAATCTAATACATGTGAATTCTCATAATAATCATGTTTTAGTTTTCCATGATGACTTTTATCGTGTTTTTGATGCTTCATGTTTTGAATATATGTTTAAGTGTTAGTTTCATTAAGACTAGTTATATACTTGTACATAGAGTGGGCTACAAATAAATCTATATACAGTTGGAATTGAATGCTTATTTGAACCCATTAGATGTGCTAGTATAGTCTAGTTTGATGATTCATACATATTAAACTTGTATTCTCATTTTTGAATTTGCGTTATGATTGTATATTTCACTTCATGTATATGTTTGTATTGCCAAACTTTAAGATATACATGTATACCCCTTGAGTCATTTGCCTTTCATGCAAATATCTATTATGGACTCAAAGTGTGTTTAAGGGATATGTATGTATACTTCTTGTGTTGACAAATCATACATATACCTTGAAATGAAAATTGCTTTGATGAAAATTTAGCCTTACATGTTTTCATGTTTATGTGTCAATATTTAACTTCATGTATATGTCCATCTTATCCAAACTATTGACTATACATGAGTATCCTTTTTGAGCCACGTGCCTTAATGCATATATCTTGTGGACTCTTTATGTTTTGGATATGTATGTATACGTTAGTTTGTATTAGACATACATATGCCTTGAAGATTAGATAGTTTTGATGATTTCATGTTTTAAGGAATAATTGAGCTTAATGAAATATTTTCATGATTATGATCTTCACATATTATTTGTACACTCATATCTATTGCTCATGTTTTGTTTCTCATGAGTTATGCTTTATTGGTTAGAGTGATGATTATCATGTGAATTTCAATTTTGTTTTATTCCTTACTTGAAGGATTTCGTGCTAGTTAACAAGTTTTCCATTTAACTAGTTGCGGTGTTCTTCATTTTGGTAGTGATTTTCAAACAAAACTACATTTTCAAATCTATCTTTGAAAACCCCTACCTTCCAAGGGCGATAGGATGGGAGATCATGTTCATGTATGCCCTAAATTGAAAATCTTTAAAACTTGAATTATGATTGGGTGGTAGAGAATATGATGTATACACTTGAACTTATTGTTATGTCAATTGGAATCATTGAACTCTTTCAATTGGTATCATTTTGATCTTCTGGTATACTCATATATGTTTTGTATGTATGTATGCTTTAAATTCCAAGTATATCAATTTCTATTGGTATCTATTTTTCATACATATATATATATATATATGTTTGTGTTTATACTAGTGCTTGAGTTTCAATTTTGTTTAAATTGATTATTTTTAAATTGTTATCAAGACTATGCATGACTTTAGTTTGTATTTCATAAAGGGGGAGAAAATTTGATTTTGTATTTCAATTGGTATTTGTACTCCCACTCTTTATGATTAAAAGTTGTTATTTTAAACATATGATGATTTTGTATTTGATCTTCTTGTTTATATGTTTTTAAAATGAACAATTCTTACAATTGGTATCAATATTTCTATGTAAAATCTTTTCAATTGGTAAAATATTTACAATTGGTATCATATTTAAGAAATTCAAAATTTGTTTTAGTATCAAGATTCATGTTTTAGGAATTCAAGATTTATGTTTAATTATAATTGGTATCTCAAAATGTTGTTTAAAGAAAATATTCAAAGTTTTGATTTGTATTTCCTATATGCAAGGAGAGCTTAACATCTCTCTTACATATAGATTCATGTTGAGTATATTATAAATTGAGGAGCTTGACAACTCTTCTTTATATGATATACGTGTGTAGGGGGAGCTTCACATCTCCTCTTATGCATTACATAATATGTGTTATGTGAATTGGGGCTTGTCATCCTTTCTTCATGTAATGCATATGTGTAGGGAAGCTAACTTAGCGTCTTCCTCTTCATGAATGTATATAGCATATAACATATATTGATCCTTGTTTATTGGTATCAAGATACTTCATTGACATATTTTTTAATTGATATCATGTTTGTAGTCACCCCTTATTGATTTTTTTTTGTTTTAGACAAAAAGGGGGAGAACATTGTTTGCATTGTTTTGATTGACAAAAAGGGGGAGAAAGATTTTTACCTCTCATTTTATCTATGGTTTTGATTGTTTACCCCTTTGTTGATGATTGACAAAAAGGGGGAGAAGTATTTGAGTTTTATATGCATGCTTATGTTTTATATGCATATATTATGTTTTAATCTCAAGAATATTAAGTTTAATTGATATATAGAGTTTGCTTTGTAATTGGTATCTAGAGCTTATTTTGTTTTGAATATTCCATTTGATATCTAGAACCATTTATTGTTTATGCATACGCATGTTTCATGTTTAACATTCATTGCATATATTTATTGTTTATCCCTATGCATGAGTTAAGGGGGAGCTTCCTTGAAGCTTATCTTTAATCCATGCATATATAACTCCATGAGTTTTGTCATCATCAAAAAGGGGGAGATTGTTGGCCCAATGGCCTTCCACTCTAGTTTTGATGATGATCAACTCATGTAGTTATGTTTACTAATATTCTTGTGTTTCTAAGTTTCAGATCATTAACAGGATATTAGTTGGTGATTAGCTTCAACAAGGTGTTTAGAAGCTTTTCTTGTTGATTCCGATGCCAAAGCTTAAAGATCATACCTTTGCACTTGGAGGATCACGCGTTTGGGATCGAGTCTACTTGAAGATGAAGATCGTCAAGAAGACTTAGGTATCCTAGTTTAGATAGAGTTTTAGATCCATTTGTAAAGCTTAGTTTAGTTGATATGCTCAAGTGAACACAAGACACACACGTTTCATGATTTGGTTTTTGGTTTTCATGAATAATAGATCAAAACAAGTTTACCTTGTACTTATGTATATTAGATATGGTCTAGATATACATACATGCTTTAACTTGCTAGACAAACTTATTTTGACTATCCTATTCTTGTTTTGGAAAAATCAAGTTTGATAAAAATACAAGTTTTGTTTTTGATAAAATTGGCAAGACACAAAAATGAATTGATATGTTGATGTATTGTCTTGAAATTTTTATCACTTGTTTGAGTTTCAATATAAAATGATAAAACAATTTTTATGGTATTTTAAAAGAGATAAAAAGTTTTTATAAAATATTTTTTCCCAAAATTTCTGACCTTGTTTTGTGCTGACAGGCTGGTCGGTCGACCGTGACGGTCGACCGCACCAAGGGCCGGTCGACCGTTGCGGTCGACCGACGTGCACAGACGTGCACGTCTGTTAGGCACAGACACAGTCGACCGGGACGGTCGACCGAGATGAGAGTTCTGCTCTCAGGATGTTTCGGTCGACCGGGCCGGTCGACCGCTATTGCCCAACGGTCACATTTTTGACCGTTGGCGGTCGACCGGACCGGTCGACCGGCAGTCTGTCAGACTGCCAACTCAGCCTAACGGCTAGTTTTGTATAGGGGCTATATAAACCCATCTCTTTGGAGATTTTAGCCAAGTTTTTTAAGAGAAAAATTCTCAGTTTTCTGAAGTGTTTAAAAGAGTTTTCAAAAGAGTTTTAAGTGCAAAAACTTCTCATCTTTATTTGTTTTGGGTTTTTGGAAAATCAAAGAAAACTAGGTTTTGGGATTTTGATTTGGTATTTCATTTTCTATCTTATACAAGAGATTTCCCAAGTAGTTTTTCTTTGTTGCTTGTTTCCAAAAACACTTTGATTCCACACTTGAGCTATCACCTATCCTAATCTATTTAGGATCTTGTTTTTGTGGAAAAAGAAAAAGGAAAGAGGTTTGTGGTTGAGATATACCACTTGTTGTAAACCCTTGATTTCTTGAGTTGCTCCCTCTTGGATAGAGGTGGAGAGTGTTGTATTGGGTTGTTTGTTTGGATCCCTCTTAGGTAGAGGTGATTGAGTTTGGTTGTGAGCCTCTTCGGTAGAGGTGTGTGGATTGGTTGTTGTATTGGCTACGGGCCTAACCCCTCGGTTGTGAGGAGGTTGTTGTTGAGAGAGGAGTTTGGTACTCTAGTGTTGTAAGAAATCCTCTTTGGTAGAGGTTCCCTCGGTGGGAGTTGAGATAGTGGAAATCCTACACGGTGGTGTAGGCGGGGATGTAGAGCAAGGTGCTCGAACCTCGAAACAAATCTTGGTGTTTGCGTATTGATCCATTGTCTCTCTAACTCTCTCTCTTATATTTGTGCAAAGCATCATATTCATATCATATCATATTTGCTTGTGTTGTGCATATTTCATATTGCCTTGCATTTATTCATATTGCTATTCATTCTTATATGCTTGGCTTGATTGTGTGTATTTTATATTGCTTGGATTGCTTGTGTGTGTGTGTGCCTAACTTATACTCATCCAACAAGAGCTTCACATAGCACCTCAACCCATTTCAAGGGGAATCAAGGGGAGTTAGTCCAGAGCCTCGCAAGGGGAATTCGGCTACACTTGTTGTATTGTATTAGTTTGTGCATAATTTGCATTAGCTTCCGCATTTAGCGCACTTAGTTTGCATTAAGTTTCTTAGATTAGCACTTACACCTATTCACCCCCCCTCTAGGTGTTTTTCACAGACCCCGGATCGACTTGTATTCTCTCGATGCACGTTGAACCGATATATCCGGTGTAGTACAGAGGTCGATCGTGCTTGTTGTCTTTGAGAAGCATATCTTCCGCCGTGAATGTAATGGCAGGCACCTTTGGTTGTGTATGATGACATTCTGGGCAAGGAGACTGAACGTCGTCGTTAGGGATTTCAGGCACGCATGTCACAAAGGATTCTGAATTGGCTAGCGCATCCCTGAGTGCTTCTCTTGTCTCTTTTGAGAGGCGAAGGAGCTCGTGTATAGTGATACGAGCTGGGATATTGGACAGCTGAGCTAATATGTCAAACAGAAAGGGCGTATCAAACCCTTGGCCTGGTGGTTTCTTCAACATGTGGTCGAATCGTACCTCCTTAGCCCTCTCTTTTCCCTTGGTTGGGATTGGAGTGGATGCTGGTGCTTATACTGACGTCGTTTGCTGTTGTGTCTCGTCAGTAGACTTTTCATACCGCCTTAAGTATGGTTTTCCGGATCGGGTGCCCATCTGTTGAGGCGCATCGGCTTGCGCTGCGCAAGCATGCCTTTCTCCTTCGGAATCACTGAGGGAGGCCGATGTGAGATTGCCGTCGTCTGGCAAGATGGAGATGACATTATAAGACTTGCCCTTTGAGTTGGGCTCTTTCGAATCCCGCTGTATGTCTTGGACGAGGTCTGGATGTATCCACGTGACTTCTCCTGTCTCCAATGTTAAGGGAACAAGACCCTTATTGTTTTGAGCTGTAGCTGGAGGATGCTTGACTTCCAATGGTGGTGCAGGGACTGAATAAGTCCCGTCAGGAACTGTGACCTTCGGAGCTTTGCCGAACTCAAGAGTCACCATATTGGCAGTGACTTTCTTCTGCTCCGTCTTCAATGTCAGAACCCCGGCATCGACCAGGGCTTGTATTCTGTCCTTGAGGACATAACACTTGTCAGTAGGATGGTGAATCATCCTATGGTAGAGGCAGTATTTAGGGTCATTTGTGCGCCCTATCTCATTGGGACGCCGAGCATCTGGCAGCTTAATTTGTTCCCTTTGTGGAGCAGATGAAATATGGTGACCACCTGATCGTCTTTGAAGGAGTACTGCTTTGGAGGGAACTTGGGTTCCTGATTGTTGAAGCCGCTCTTCTTGGCTTTTGACTGCACATCTCTGGATAACTCCACAGACATAGTCTCTTTGCCTTTAGCTTGAGAAGATTGCGGTAGGTCGCTACGCCCTTTGTTGTTCGTCCCCCATTTGCCTCTAGGGGCGGATGGTTCGAACTTTTTAGCCGACTTCTCGGCTATCTCAGCTTGTTCGACCAATTCTTTCCAAGTGTGGGCTTTAACAGCCCCCATGCGAACTTCCACTTGGTCTTGAAAGTTGTGTCTGCATGTCTGTAAGAGCATAGGTAATGGCATCCCTGCTGGGCACATCAAGGATAAGTTTCTGAACCGTTCAATGTAGTCACGGACAGATTCGCCCTTCCTCTGCACAGTGGAGAGGAGCTTGTCCATGGTTACTTCGATATCATCCTCATAGAAACGAGAAAGGAACCGAGTTTTCAGGTCGATCCAGGAGTTGATAGAGCCCAGAGGGAGACTGCGAAACCAGTCAAATGCCACCCCCTTTAAGGTGCCAATGAACAGCCTAGCCATGATGGCGTCATTGCTTATAACATTACCAGTCTGAGACCGAAAATAGTAGATGTGCTGATTTGGCGAGCTCTTTCCATCATAGGTATGCAGCGTTGGCGGTTTGAACTTCGGTAGATATGGCACCAAATCCCACTCCAGCGGGTAAGGACGGACTGCCCCTACTTTCTTTAATTCATCCCTCTGAGTTAGGGATGCGATTTGAGCCTGGAGGCCCTTAAGGACTTCGGCGTCTAAGGAAGAACCCTCTTTGGATTTCTCCATCTTTGGCTGCTCATTGCTGAAATGTTCCTCCTCATCGTGATTGCTCCCGGCATCATTGTTATTCTGGTTATTGAGGAGTTGAGCGAGCATCTGTTGAATATTGTCTAGAGCCTCTTGCTGGGTTCTGGAAGTTTGCTCCTGAGCTTCCAGGCGCCGACGAAGATCGTCGTTGACGTTATCAGCCATATTGACTGATGCTCTGTTTGTTCGTACCGAGCTAACTGTCGCCGAAGAGACGTACCCACTATCTTCACCTTCTTCGTCCGATGATTGGAGTGATCTCCTGGGTTCTGGCGAGGCTAGGGCCGTCGAGGAAGAAGGCTGTTCATGAGTGTAGGGTATCGCCGCCCTGGATCTGGTGTTCTGGAAAACACCTTCTTCATGCACCAAGACTTCGCCTAAGCCTGGGCTGTAATCTGGATCTGGGGAGCTGTAGGGGGTGTCGTCAGATGTTTGTCTTCCCCTGCGCAGCTCCCGCCCTCTCCCAGTCATGTTGACGGATGCGGAGGGGAGATCTCGCAAGATACTCCTTCTGCGATGCTTCATCGGGGGTTGTACCGATAGTCGATCAAAAACTGACCGTCGTCTTAGAGGCGTGGCGGGGATTGGTCCCAGCCAGCAATGGACCGAGTGGTGTGTCACCAGCTAGCATCCCACTTGTTGACAACAGGGGGAAGAGGTTTGTCTATCCGTCAACAATTTCCTCAGATCGGACCCGGTTGGGTCTCTGCAATCGAGCGCAAAGGCTCTTTTGGGTCGCACATAGGATGACGTCCTGCTTCTTTTATCCCTGCAGATGGGATTAGCACTGAATAGTGCTTTGGTTCTAGCTTCGCCATCAGGCGTGAGCTTAGTGCTTGACGAACTGGAGAGCGGAGCACACTGCGGTGCTTTACCCGCTATGCTGCTGCGAAGGCAATTGGCCTTAGATAGTACTTTGGCTTTAGTTTCGCGGTCACGAACCCTGCGCGTACGCTGTGGTACAGTAGCTTCGCTCGTGAGAACGAGGCCGGCGCGAGGCATTGCTGCTCTTAAATTGGACGACGGTATGATTGCCGTCGTAACTTTATGATTGGAGCAGACAGGCATCTTGCCTTTTTCTTCGCGAGAGAGGCGCGGTTTAGGCGTAGCTACGCCTGAAGCTTCGGTCGGAAACTTCTGTTTAGGCTTCCATATCCGCCTTGGCAGAGGAGACTTAGGTTCGCAAGGAACCTGATTAGCCACACACGAGGCTGAGGGGTGTTGGCAGAATTCTGCTTCCGGTTTCTGCTTTGAAACCTTGGTCGTGGAGACCTCCCTATGCTTCCGTGCTCGAAGCATTGGGCCACCCCCAGAGAGGACTTCTTCAAATCTTCCTTGATCGAACTGAACCACCAAGTTCTCATAAATAAAGGAATCAGACTGCGGACGTGCTTCCTTGTTGCGCCAGAGGACCGTAGCAGGTTCGTAGGGAACCTTTTCAGTCTCCGCAGAGACTTTCCTTGAAGATTTAGCCAGAGAAGCTCTGGCTGCACCGGCTCTTCTGAATTCAGAGTCAGACCCGAAGGTCTGTTCGTCGCATTGTGACACTTGATTCTCGGCAGTGGAGAATTTTATCCCCAACGGAGTCGCCATCTTGTTTTCCATTATGTTTGCAAAGGGGAAAAACTTACAATAAAAAGGGTTGAGGAGCTAAATTACAAGTATTCTTAAAAAGATTACAAGTAGATCTCCTCAGAGATTCTGGAGAAGTGTGCCGATAGGAGTCTGGTCAGCGCGCGACCACTTTGTCCCTTTGACGATGCGAGCGATGAGATTCCCTTCTCGCCTGGTTCGGGGAATCAGAGAACAGAAGGTTGGTAGAACCCTCCTGCTGCTTCTCAAAATCGCCTTCAATAAGGAATTCCTTCTCGCCTGGTTCCGGAGATTCCTTGAGAAGAAGGACGATGTTAGGGTATCAACACCCTGAATAGAGAAAGCAATTCTCTAAAAGGTCTCTGAATTCGAGAGCGCACGGTGCTTTGTGAAGAATCCTCTGCTTGTGGAGTTCTCTTGTGTGCATGTCTCTCTCCTTGTACCCCTGGTGGGCTATTTATAGGGAGAGCAAAGGGTATAATCGTCCCTTGAAGATATGAAAACAGATTGAATCAAATCTATTTAAATCTGGAAAGTAGCCTTGCTGCGAGGCTAAAATCAGCTTCTGCGAAGCTAGAATTGGCAGGTCGGTTGATCTTTTTGATCCTTTCCATATCGTTGGAGGATTTCCCCTGATCTTCTTACTCGTTTTAGAAGAGTCAAGAGATTGTGGCAATCAACTGCCAAATTTGATCTCTGATTTGATCTTAATTAGATTTGATCTGATTGGATCCGATCTCATCCGGAGATTCGATTGGTCAAAGGTTGACCATAGCAGACCAATAGCGGAGCTGTCCGCATTGAGCTCGTAGCGAAGCTAGAAGCAGCTTCTGGCGAAGTCCGAAAGAAACCCTTTGGCGGAGTTGGAAGTCCTCTGTGGCGAAGTTTGCGAGTTAGCTTCTTGGCGAGGCTTTGGATGGCTTCGAGGTGAAGTCGAGTGATATTAGCCTCTCAAGCGAGGCTATCTCTTTGGGCTCGTGTGATGCTAAGTGCTAGCATCTTAGACCTGCTGAGGTCTGTTTAGAAATAATCTGGGTTCACTGTCTACTTGCTGGATCAGTGGAGTCCAAGTTGCTTCCTTGTCCCTCGGAGATGGGTGAAAACTGGTCTTCAGCTCGTCTGTCACTTGTCTTTTATAAATGTCAACAAGTTTAGACATTGTTCGGACCAATAAGAATCTTGACTTTTTTAAGTGTCAACAAGTAGGAGTTTAGAGATCGTTACTAACTCCAAAGCTCCAAACATGGTGGTTATCCCACCAAAATTCCTTGATAGCGGTGCTCCAAATATGTGTCCTTTTAGTTCAAATGCACCCACCATCAAGGCACCATCCCTCTCACGTCGTGTGAGAGCCCTCACCTACATCAAATACAAAACGTGGGGATTTTGGTACCCATATTTTCTTGGGTCCTTTGGGGTTAGTCTTGTAAGGAACCCAAAATTTTTTATTATTAGCAAAATTGAAATGATGCAACTTGTTATAACAAAATTTTGCTAAATGACCTTTGCGGCCACAATGTGTACATGTGTACACTTTAGGATGCTTATGTGTAGGAGTGTGATCATGACGTGCTACATAAGCATATGCATGATGATGTTGTGCATGAATGTGTGGAGTTTGTTTCTTTGAAAACATTGACTCCAACCTAGTATAGTTAAATGCACAAGAGTTCAAAGTTGAACTCAAACAATCCATTTTATTTTCAAATCTTTAATCTCATTAGTGGTGGCATGTAAAGCATGATGAGATATACAATCATTTTTCTTTTTCTTTTTCGAAACAATTTCTTTTTCTTTTTCACAAATCTTTCTTTTTAAGGAATTATTTTCTTGAAAAACAACTTCCTTTTGTTTTTCCACCAAATCAATTTTATTTTTCAAACTTGTGTTTCCTTCACAAAGATCATTCAATTTAGACATAAGGAAAATATTTTCATTTTTCAAAACATTATTTTCCTTTTCTAAGCATGCAATCTTAGTTCTAAATGAATCATTTTCTATATGCATGCAATCAAATTTCTTTTTCAAAATTTTATTATCTTTCTTAATCATGTCATATTTTTCAAGCAATAATTGACAAAAAGTAGAAAGCTCTTCATATGACATGTTAACATCCTCATCCTCGGATTCGGTAGTTACCTCAAGGGGGTTATCCCCTTGGACCATATAGCACAAGTTGGAGGTGTTGCTTCTAACGTCCGATCGCTCCCGGCATAATATAGATCCTTTTCGCCAAGGGAGATGAGAGTATTCCATACTACAAAAGCCGAATCAAAGTTAGAAACTCTAGATAAATAAACATCATCTAGGATAGACTTTAAAGCATTAAGGGCTTTTGCATTAGCCTCAATATTCTTACCATATAAACAATAATCATTATTAGTGATGGCAAGATAAACATGATAACCTAGGGCTTTGAGGTACAAAGACATCTTAACCTTCCAAATTTGGATGTTAAGAAAGTCAAAGGTGGGTGGTGACATGAAGTCCATGGTGTGTGTACAAATATTGTGCTTAGCCTAAAATGAGGATCTTTAACTCTAAGTTGTAAGACCCAAATCAGAGTACCAAGCTCTGATACCAATTGTAAGTTCACCTAGAGGGGGGGTGAATAGGTGATGACTAATCTAATGGTCACTTAATGCCAAATAATGCGGAAGTGTAAACTATTATGACCTAAAATAAACTCTTTAAACTAAACACCACGTATAACACAAGAGTGTTGCCGAATTTCCCGTGAAGGGCTCTGGACAAACTCCTCTAGATTCCCCTTGATAAGGGTTGAGGTGCCGCATTGGCTCTCTTGGTTGAATACAAGTGTTAGCAAACAAACCCAAGCAAGTATATCAATATGAGCTCACAAGTATATCAAGCATATAGAGATTAACACAATAATAGCATGCAAGATATAAACAAGAGACAAAGAGAGAGAGAGAGAGAGAGCAATCGCAAACACAAGGGATTTGCTTCGAGGTTCGAGCACACTTGCTCTACATCCCCGCCTTCGACACACGAAGGATTTCCACTATGATCGATCCCAATGGATCTCTCCTTGGTTCCGCAACACCTACAATCCCTCGGACTCCCTAGTCCCGTACACACGCAAGCCCCACAAGCTTGCCGAGGCCGCACCTCAAACCAAGAGTTCACAACCGAACTCTAAACCACCGCGAGCACACTTGCCCGCCTCCTCAAAGTACAAAGAAAAGATCTTTGGTGTTCACAACACTTTGATCACCTAAAAGCACTCTCACTACAACACTCCTATAGAATAAATAATCAATGGATGCTCAAGTGTTTGTGTGAGAAAAACAAGGAAGAGAATGGTGGAGGAAAACTCAAAGAATCACTTTAAACACTCTTGATAAAATCTTCCTTTAGATAGGAAATATTTGCTCTCAAATTTGTGGAGAAAAACCTCTGAAAAGGATTGGAAAAACTGGCTCAAAAACACTCTCCAAATCTTAATCAAAACAGCCCCCAAATGCCCCATTTTATAGAGTCTGGAAAAACTAGCCGTTGGGGTCTGTCAGGCCTGTCGGTCGACCGTCCGGCCGACTGGCCAACGGTCATATTTCAGACCGTTTGAGCCATCGGTCGACCGGGCGGTCGACCGAGCCAGGATACAGAGAGCAATCTCTCTGTCCGGTCGACCGCGCGGTCGGCCGGGGCCTTTCCAGAGAGCAGAGCTCTCTGGACGGTCGACCGGGTCGGTCGGCCGGCCATCCTGCAGAGCTGGCGTGCACGTCTGTGCACGTCGGTCGACCGAGTCGGTCGACCGACTTCAGCCCTAGTCGACTTGGTCGGTCGAATAGTCGACTTGCTGAAGCCAGGAACAGAAAATCTAGGGATTAAAACTTGGTCTTTTTAGCTCACTTAAAATCCCATAAAATACTGAAAAATATACAAAAATAGTTTTACCAATATACTTTGATAAATAAACATGTTTGCACAAAATCAAGGCATGTTATAAAAGATTTGGACTATTTTTGTAAGTTGGAAATATTGGTTTAAATGAAAACTAGTATTTTTTTTAAAACTTGTTTTCTAAACTTCTTCATGATACAAAAACTAGATATTTTGAATTCATTAAAGTATAGTGTGTATGGATATGATCCACTACAGAATTAAGATGAAATATCTATGTTTTTGGCATTAAGCTCTAAATATGGTTTTGGTTTAAAACATGTATATAAGAAAACACCAAAAGCCAAAATAGTATTCTTCAAAAATGAAAGTCTTTTCTAAACTGAAAATTCTTATATGAAAAGACATTTAAATCAAGAGTGTGTGTGTGATATGTTTTTGAGCAATCCATCAACTATTCTATCCTTTACATTTTATCTAAAAACAAAAATCTTATACCTAGACACAAGTCTTCATCTTCTTGAAGTCTTCACTTGAAGCCTTCTCATCTTCTAGACTTGGTCCAAACACGATCCAACGAGCTCAACTCTTGATGTGGTCTTGATGCATAGGCTCGTGAATCAACCGGTGCTAGCTCCAAAACTTGACTTTAAGTCCTTTGTTGAAGCTCCACACCTACTAAGATCTTGATAACAAATCTGTCACTAATTAAACACAAGATCATTAGTACTATAACTACATGAGTTGATCATCATCAAAACTAGAGTGATGGGCCTTTGGGCCAACAACAACAACCTGATGAGAATCCCCTGAATCTCCCACGCACAAAGAACAATCCCAAATAGCACAAAACAACCACCAGAAGAAAGCACAAGCGCAAACAAATAATTTAACGAGGTTCGGCCTCAATGCCTACGTCCTCGGGGCAATCGAAAGAGAGATTAGTTTACTTGGAAGATGATTACAATTGCTACCAGCCTCTTTGAGTGCAAGAGAGCTCCAGCAAATTCCCAGCCTTCAGATTCAAACCCTAGAAACCAACAACAGCCCTAAAATACAACAGGTTTCCAAACCTGCAAATCGCAGCCCGCCCCGCTTGTCGGTCGACCGGGCGGTCGACCGACCTCTTCCACCGGTCGACCGGTCGGTCGACTGGGTGTCCAACAGAGAGTTGGGTACTTACAGTCAGTCGATTCGGTCGACCGGGCGGTCGACCGCTCTCTGACCCTGTGCATGTTGTGCACGTCGGTCGACCGGGCCGGTCGACCGAAGCTCTGATACTGCGGGCGGTCGACCGGGCCGGTCGACCGACCAACCTGTTTCCTGTTGCTGTTGCTATTTTCTGCTGCTGTTTCCTTTGCCTTTTCGTCGTCGACTTCCTTGGCGATCACCTCGACGACCCCTCGGCAATCCATGTCAACTTCCTCAGCAATATTCTCTCTTTCCAACATATATGTGAGGTACTTTTCTCGTGTATATACGTCGCGGACTCTCGTCGTGTCTCCGCTCCAGCGTATTTTAAGAAGCGGGGAGTGACGTATATTGAACTGATCTAAAGCTCATCGTGGAGCAAAATGTGCATGACAAAAATCAAAACATACGGAGGCTTTTGCAAAAGCACATATATAAAAACTGATAAGAAGACCCAAAATGTGAAAAAGAGGGGGAAGAATGTGAAAAGGAGGGGGAAGAAAGGTGTATGACGGATCATCCCTAGAATAATCCTATTTTTAAATGGATATTTAAAAAAGTTAATTTTCTTTAAGAATATACAAATTCAATAATAGAGCTCTACGTAATATTGGGAATAAAAGTAAAAAGAAAATAATACAATATGTTTAATCTATCCTGTTGCATTTGTATAGATTTCAAATCGTAACGATAAAAGCATAAACATAAAACTTATCCTTAATATTCACTATGATTAGATACTCTCAAAAAAAATCGTATGTAAATAACATACAAAAAGTTTCAAATAAATTGATATTTGACATCTATTAATTCTTATATTTTCTGTATCACTCGGTTTATCATTTTTTTTTTTGGAACATTTCGCTACAACCACCTGCTTTGCTTCATAATTAGAAAAACTCAGCATCATAATTTGATTCGCTACACTCTCATCCATGTTAGCATGAACTGATTCCTCTCAACCACCACTTGTTTATATATTTTTATTTTTTATTTTACCTTTTTCTCATTGCCCATGATGTTGCTTTCCTCTCAACTTTGACCCGACGGAGAGTAATTCGTGGGTCGATCTGCGTGCTCAGCTCGTCGTGGGGCTTGGAAGGGGGCGGGGGCAGAGCCCGAGGAATTGTTTTTTGGGATGGACCTTTTTACATATCTCATTTTGTTCGTACTAGCGATGAGTTTTGTTCGTGTTTAGATCATGAAAGCATTAGGGATTATTCGATGTCAGTGCACCGGGGGAGGGTCTGATGATGATAGCGATGCTAATTATTAGGATTGCGACTCATAATCGCAATCTCTCCGAGGACTGACTCAGAAATAGGAAATTTTGTTAGGACTACGATCATGGTCGCAGTGCTTAAAAAACTCAAAAATATGACATTTTGTAAGGACTGCGATCATAAAGACTAAAATATAGGACATTTTTTTGAATATTGCGATCATGATCGCAGTCCTAATAAAGAGGACTGCGATCATGTTCGCAGTCCTATAAAGACTCAGAAATATGATATTTTGTGAGAATTACAATCTGAAAAGTCACCTAGAGGGGGGGTGAATAGGTGACGATGCTAATCTAGTGAACTTAATGCGGAATTTAAAAACTAATTGCAATTACAACAATGAAGCACACACACAAGCAAGTATAAGATATAACAATTTGCACAATACACAAAGTAAAGAGAGAGAGAGAGTAAGAGTCAATGAACAAGCGCAAACAACAAGATATGTTCCGAGGTTCGAGCACCCAGCTCTACATCCCCGCCTTCACCCAGAAGGATTTTAAATCCACTAGCTTGTCCACAAAGGACTCCCACAAAGGGAACCTCCACCGAGGATTTGGGGCAATCACAATACAAGGAGTACCCAACTCCTCTCCTTACAAACACAACCTCCTCCTTGAGGCACAACTCCAAGCCAATAATCACAACCTCCTCCTAGAGGCAAACTCAAAACCAATACAATCTCAACCTCCTCCACAACCACAAACCAATACAAGGATCACCTCACAACTTGAGGGATACAACCCAAAGCACAAAGCTAAGAAAAGATTGGGTTACAACTTGGTGGTCTAAAACAATAACCACAAACTATATCTTCTCCCACACAAATATCCTATAGATTTGGATAGTAGATTTTAGCTCATGTGTGGAGAAAACCAAGGGATTTGAAACCAGCAACTCAAAGAAAATCTTTGGGAAATAAATGAAACCAAGATAGAGAAGTTCAATTCAAAAGCTTTTCCCAAAACCCTTTTCTTTGATTTTTCAAACCCTAAAGAAAACACCAAAAAGATTGTTCAATATGAGTTCAAAAACTTCTTTTTATTGCTGTAAAAACACCAGAGAGTATGTAAAAATTCGCACAAAAATTCTTAGAGAAAAACTCTTGCAAAAGGGGTATTTATAGACAAATCTGGAAACTAGCCGTTGGCTGTAATTTTTACCAGAATTACCCTGACGGTCGACCGCCCGGTCGACCGCCCAACGGTCAATTTTTGACCCGTTGGCGCTAGCGGTCGACCGGGCGGTCGATCCAAACAAACAGAGAGCAAATCTGCTCTCAGTCGGTCGACCGGCACGGTCGACCGGCTATAGGTGTAGCCAGCGTGCACGTTTCTGTGCACGTCGGTCGACCCTTACGGTCGACCGTCTACATGGTGCGGTCGACCGTACCGGTCGACCGATCAGCCTGGCAGACACCAAAACAGGTCAGAAATCTGGGGAAATAAATATCCAATAAATTCTTATAAACTACTAAAAATTCCCAAAAATAGTTTTGTCAAATTGCATTGATATATAAACATGTGATAAAAGTTTTGACTCAAATATCAAGCAATTAAAACTATTTTTATGTCATTTCATTTTTACCAAAAACCAAACCTTGTATTTTCTAAAACTTGGATTCTTGAATAGAAAAACATTTTGTCTAAAACTCATCCAAATACAAAAACATGATATTTAAACATGTTTAGGCATGATGCATATGGATAGAAATCCAATATACATGAAACAAATATATATCATAGTTTTTGTCGTTAATTCCAAAATATGTTTTGTCAAAAATACCAAAACATATAACACATGAATAAGGGAGTCAAAACTAAGTTTGTCTAGGAAATTAAAGCATGCATGTATATAGAATAAATCATATATATATTAAACCATGTAAACTTGTTTTGATCTATCCATTCATGAAAACCAAGATCGGTTAAACCTAAAACCGAAAAACCAAAAACCAATATTCAAAACATGAAACGTGTGTGTTGTGAACTTGAGCATTATCATACTATTCTAATCTTTACAATTAGGATCTAAACCCAAAACTAAACTATGGTACCGATGTCTTCTTGTAGAGCGCAATCTCCAAGCCGACTCGATCCAAAACTCTTTGATCCACCGAGCAAGTGCTATATATGATCTTTGACGCTTGGGCTCTTGAATCAACATGTGGGTAGCTTCCAAACCATCTTGTTGAAGCTATCACCAACTAATATCTTGGCTAATGATCTGAAACTAAAACATCACAAGATTATTAGTACACATAACTACATGAGTTAATCATCATCAAAACTAGAGTCGAAGGCCTTATGCCAACAATCTCCCCTTTTTGATGATGACAAAACTCATGGAGTTATATATGCATGGATTAAAGTAAAGCTTCAAAGAAGCTCCCCCTTAACTCATGCATAACAATAAAACATATAAGATATGCAATGAATGTTCTTAAACACATATAAACATGTTCTGGATACCAATTAGAATAAAATATAAACAATGAAACATGCTCTTGATACCAATAAAACAATAATATTGAAACCAACATATTGTTACTAATGAAAACAACTAAAACATATGCATAAATCAACCATGCATATAAACTACAAATTCTTCTCCCCCTTTTTGTCAATCATCAACAAAGGGGTAAAAACAAACATAATGAAAACAAATACTTCTCCCCCTAAATCTTCAAAACAAAGAAGCAATAAATTATTCCAAGGGGTAAAACCAAAGTCAATATGATATCAATTGAAAATAACAAACTTTGAGAAATGCCAAATCCTATTTGAAATAAAACAAGGCATTGAAACAAAATAACATTTTATATCAAAATGAAAACATGTAATGTAAACTTGATACCAATAGATAATAAAAAATTGATACCAAATTTAAGGAAACAAATAGCATCTTGATACCAAAAGAAGATATTTTTCATTATAAGCATATGATACCAATTACTTTAATATCATAAAGTTAGGGAGTGGGAAACAAAAACAATGGTAAACCAAATACCAATTGAAATATAAAATACGAGTTTTCTCCCCATTTATGAAATACCAAAAGAAAATATGCATAGGCTTGAAATAAGATACCAATTGAAAATTAAATCAATTGAAACATGATATTCATTAAAAATTCAAGCTTAGCAATCTTAAAATTATGATAAAGCTTGTATATGGAAACCAATTGAAAAACTCAAGCTTAACATAACCAAAATTTGTGCTTTAAGATATAGGGATATAATAAGCACAAATAAATCATCTATATATGTATGTAAGAAATAGATACCAATTGAAATTGATACTATATGAAGTGTAAGCATACATATATAAAACAAAACATATATGAGTATACAAAGGATGTCAAGATTGATACCAATTGAAAGAATTCAATGATACCAATTGAAACAACAATAAGATCAAGTGTATGACTCATATCAACTACCACCCATTCATGTTTAAGTTTTAGATGATTTTTCAAGATAAAACATACTTGAACATGGTCTCTCATCCAACCGCCCATTGATGGTAGGGTTTTCAAAAAAAAGATTTGAAAAAGTAGTTTTGTTTGAAAATCACTACCAAATTGAAGAATACGAACTAGTCAAATAGAAAAACTTTTAAACTAGTACGAAATCCTTCAAGCATGGAATACAACAAAATAGTTTTTCATGAAATAAGAAATCCACATGAAAAATCAACACTCTAATCTAATTGAGCATAATTTTGACTCATGAAAACAAAACATGAGCAAGCAATAAAATTGAGTGTACATATAAAGTGTGAATATCATAATCATGAAATTTTTTCATTAAGCTCAATTATTCCTTAAACATGAAAACACGAAAATCATCAAAACTCATTTAATCTTCATGGCATATGTATGTCCAATACAAACTAAAGTATACATACATATCCAAAACACAATGAGTCCAAAATATATGCATTAAGGCACGTGGCTCAAAAAGGACAAACATGTATATCTAATAGTTTGGACAAGATAGACATATACATGAAGTTAAACAATTAAACACAAAATCAAGAAAAACTAAATCTTCACCAAAACGAATTTCATTTCAAGGTATATGTATGAATTGTCAACATAATAAGTATACATACATATCCCTAAACACAATTGAGTCCAAAATATAGATTTGCATGAAAAGCAAATGACTCAAGGGGCATACATGTATATCTTGAGATTTGACAAAATAGACATATACATGAAGTGAAAACACTTAATCATAGGAAAACATATCAAAAATAGGAATACATGTTTGAATGCATGAATCATCAAAACTAGACTATACTAGAACATCTAATGGGTACAAATAGGCATCCAAGCACAAACATATATAAAGGTTTATTTGTGGCCCATTCTATGTACAAGTATAAATCCTAGTTTTAATGAAAACTAACATCTAAGCATATATCCAAATCATTAAGCATAAAACGAGTCATAAATCAACAAGATTCTAAAAATGATCATTATGTAAATCCACATGCTATAAGAATCATAATATTAAAACAATTGTGAAAACATAAATTATGGGTTCATCTAAACAATGGTGATTTCAAATTGCAATACATGTATAGCAATAAACATACTAGTCAAAACATGGGTCATTAAAACGAAAGTTATAGAACATCATATGATCATTATGCAAATGCATGTGCATTAGATCTAGAGCATACATGTTAGTTTAAATAAGGTGAGTACACTTAAATATAAATCCATATAAAACATGGGTGCTCAAGTAACTAAACATGTATAACACTATTCTAATAAGCATGGCATAGGCATAATGAATAACAAAACATGACATGTTATAAATAGATGAACATTAAAAGCATGTAAATAAAAATGGGAGTTAGAGAATGATACCAAAACGATAAAGGTGCATCTCTAGTTCTCCAAACCACGGTGGTCCTCCCACCTAATCTCCTTGAGAGTGAAGCATCCAAATGGTTCTCCTTTTAGCTTAGAATGCATCCACCTCAAGGCACCAACACTCTCACGTTATGCGAGAGCCTCCACCTACATCAAACATCAAAGAGGTGGATCTTGGTACCCATTTTCTTGTGGGTCCACGGGGGTTAGTATCTCTCCTAACCAAACAAGATTAGTTGCTAAATTTTCAATATGTAATCTATCATAGCAAAATCTAGCAAGGTGGCCTTTTCGACCACATTGTGTACAAGTGTACACATGAGCATACATGTTATGATTGTGTCCGTGATGAGCATGTGTATGCCGTGATGGGTGTGCATGCATAGTTGGAGCTTGTTTCTTGTGAACCAAGGATTCCAAACGAGTGTGATTTAAAGCACATTTGCTCAAAGTGGAGCCCAAACAATCAACACTTTTCTTCAAATTATTTATATCATTTTCAATGCTAGAAGATAAAGTGGAGCATGCTATAGGTGTGCAAGAAGTAGAAGCTACACTAGCATGGTAAACATGAATATCAATATCATTTTGCAAAGATTTATTTTTATTCAAAACCAAATCCAATTCTTTTGTTATGAAATCAATTTCATTTTTCAAAGTAACATTTTCTTTAAAAACAAGATCTAATTTTGAAGATAAGATCTCATTGTACTTTACAATATCATCACAATCATTTTTGTTTTCAAAAATTCATTTTCCTTTAAAACAAGTTCGAGTTGAGATTTAAGTGAGTCACATTCACTTGCAATCTCTTCCTTCTCTTGCAACATCAATTCAAAATTAGAGCATAAATCCTTTAATTCATTTTTCAAAACAAGATTATCATCTTTCAACAAATCATGTTTTTCTAACAAATTCTCAAGCTTTTGAACAAGTTCCATATTTAAAGTTTGAACTTCAAAACATCCATGACAATAGGAACTAGAGCTATCATCTATTTGAGAATCCGATTGTACCTCAAGGGAGTTCTTCCCTTGGACCATGAGGCATTGCTCTTCGGACTTTTCTCTCTTAGATCTCCTCATCTTGTTGATAATCCTTGGAAGCTCGGGAGAAGTCAAGATGCTCCAAACTGCAAAAGCCGAATCATAATGATCAAAAACATGTAATAAATGTTCATTTAGAGATGCTCTAAGTGCCCTAAGTGCTAATGCATTGGCCTTCTTGTGCTTGCTACTATTTGGGAGGGATTCAATGGTAATGGCTTGATAAACTAGATGTCCTAGGTCTTTTAAATGTTTAGTAATATCAGCCTTCCAAGCATCAAGTCTAAAATGATCAAACATAGGAGGGCTAGCCATAAGTGCAAACTAAATGTGTGCAAATGAAAATGCAAATGAAGATTAGCAAACCAAGATCTCACTCCTAGATGGTTAAACCTAAATATCAGGAGCGCTAGCTCTGATACCAATTGAAAAGTCACCTAGAGGGGGGGTGAATAGGTGACGATGCTAATCTAGTGAACTTAATGCGGAACACTTGAATCCCAAGGAGAGAGAGAGAGTAAGAGTCAATGAACAAGCGCAAACAACAAGATATGTTCCGAGGTTCGAGCACCCAGCTCTACATCCCCGCCTTCACCCAGAAGGATTTTAAGTCCACTAGCTTGTCCACAAAGGACTCCCACAAAGGGAACCTCCACCGAGGATTTGGGACAATCACAATACAAGGAGTACCCAACTCCTCTCCTTACAAACACAACCTCCTCCTTGAGGCACAACTCCAAGCCAATAATCACAACCTCCTCCTAGAGGCAAACTCAAAACCAATACAATCTCAACCTCCTCCACAACCACAAACCAATACAAGGATCACCTCACAACTTGAGGGATACAACCCAAAGCACAAAGCTAAGAAAAGATTGGGTTACAACTTGGTGGTCTAAAACAACAACCACAAACTATATCTTCTCCCACACAAATATCCTATAGATTTGGATAGTAGATTTTAGCTCAAGTGTGGAGAAAACCAAGGGATTTGAAACCAGCAACTCAAAGAAAATCTTTGGGAAATAAATGAAACCAAGATAGAGAAGTTCAATTCAAAAGCTTTTCCCAAAACCCTTTTCTTTGATTTTTCAAACCCTAAAGAAAACACTAAAAAGATTGTTCAATATGAGTTCAAAAACTTCTTTTTATTGCTGTAAAAACACCAGAGAGTATGTAAAAATTCGCACAAAAATTCTTAGAGAAAAACTCTTGCAAAAGGGGTATTTATAGACAAATCTGGAAACTAGCCGTTGGCTGTAATTTTTGCCAGAATTACCCTGACGGTCGACCGCCCGGTCGACCGCCAACGGTCAATTTTTGACCCGTTGGCGCTAGCGGTCGACCGGGCGGTCGACCCAAACAAACAGAGAGCAAACCTGCTCTCAGTCGGTCGACCGGCACGGTCGACCGGTTATAGGTGTAGCCAGCGTGCACGTTTCTGTGCACGTCGGTCGATCCTTACGCTCGACCGTCTACATGGTGCGGTCGACCGTACCGGTCGACCGATCAGCCTGGCAGACACCAAAACAGGTCAGAAATCTGGGGAAATAAATATCCAATAAATTCTTATAAACTACTAAAAATTCTCAAAAATAGTTTTGTCAAATTGCATTGATATATAAACATGTGATAAAAGTTTTGACTCAAATATCAAGCAATTAAAACTATTTTTATGTCATTTCATTTTTACCAAAAACCAAACCTTGTATTTTCTAAAACTTAGATTTTTGAATAGAAATACATTTTGTCTAAAACTCATCCAAATACAAAAACATGATATTTAAACATATTTAGGCATGATGCATATGGATAGAAATCCAATATACATGAAACAAATATATATCATAGTTTTTGTCGTTAATTCCAAAATATGTTTTGTCAAAAATACCAAAACATATAACACATGAATAAGGGAGTCAAAACTAAGTTTGTCTAGGAAATTAAAGCATGCATGTATATAAAATAAATCATATATACATTAAACCATGTAAACTTGTTTTGATCTATCCATTCATGAAAATCAAGATCGGTTAAACCTAAAACCGAAAAACCAAAAACTAATATTCAAAATATGAAACGTGTGTGTTGTGAACTTGAGCATTATCATACTATTCTAATCTTTACAATTAGGATCTAAACCCAAAACTAAACTATGGTACCGATGTCTTCTTGTAGAGCGCAATCTCCAAGCCGACTCGATCTAAAACTCTTTGATCCACCGAGCAAGTGCTATATATGATCTTTGACGCTTGGGCTCTTGAATCAACATGTGGGTAGCTTCCAAACCATCTTATTGAAGCTATCACCAACTAATATCTTGGCTAATGATCTGAAACTAAAACATCACAAGATTATTAGTACACATAACTACATGAGTTAATCATCATCAAAACTAGAGTCGAAGGCCTTTGGGCCAACACAATCATGGTCGCAGTTTTTATAAATAGTGCACATCTTATGAGGACTGCGAATATGATCACAGTCTTTAGAAATAGGGTTGCGATCATTTTGTGAGGATTGCAATAATAGTCGCAGTCCTAAAAAATAAGACATTTTTGTGAAAACTGCTATCATAATCGCAGTCCAATCATTTTGTGAGAATTGTGATCATAGTCACAGTCCTAAAAAATAAGGCATTTTCAAAGCATTCCGCTTTTTTTGAAGTGACTACTTAGGGGCATTTCGTCTTTTTGTCGCTGATGAGCGGTTTAACGTTTGACACGTGAGCGCACATCCTTACTTTAAAAAAGAAGATGGCTTTATCGAATAAAATTATGAAGCTGATTTTTTCCTAATTACGATTTGACATAGAGGGTGTAGCGAAATGCCCCTTTTGTTTACCAATTTCTTTTGCCCCTCCTAATTTCCCATTTTTAGTGGGAGTATATTAAATCTAGTTATTGAATTTGAAAATTACAAAGTTTCTTATTATTATTTTCTTTTTTTGAAGTTTCTGATAAGATAATTATTAAATTAGGTAAAATAGATGCGAGAAATATTAGAGAGTATTTTAAATAGGTTAAAAAAAGTTGTAGAAAAAAATCTGGGATTTTCTTCTATCTTATTTTTGTAAATTTTTTTTAATTCATATAGGTGTCAAACAGACTGTTTATAAAAAGAAAAAAAAAAGAAAAAAAAAGTCCAGAGTTTTTTAAAGAGAAAGACAAAAATACAAAACTACAATAGGAGTGCAAGTGCAGAGTGAAATAAATTAGTACATCGCTTATGTCGGTAAAAATTGACCAATCGGTCAGGAGGATGAGGGAAAAAAGGAGAAAGAAGAAATAGTAAGGAGTTGAGAGAGAGAAAAAAGAAGAAGAAGAAAACAGACAGGTCGATAAATAAAATTTTTATATGAGTCATGGAAAAAAACTTCATCGGTTTGAATATTCTGAGGGGTCAATATGCAAAACCGCACAATTTTACACATTTATGGGTTCAGAGCAGAACTTGGGGAACTGCTGGTTCAAATTCCAGGGTTTATGCCGTGCTCCCTGAGATGGCGCAAGAAATTGACGAAATCCCCAACGCTACAAGAAATTTTGCAGAGATAATTGATAGAAATCAAGAGGAATTGGGCACATCGTGCTGTAAATTGCGCAAGCACGCATACTCGATGAAAGAAATCGAAGCGATGAGGTTTGTGAATGTGAGTGATCAGGAGAGGAGATGGAAGGGGGTGTATCAGAGCCTTGGGTTAGATGTGGTCAAAGATTACGATGCGCTTCGAGCTCCCAATCAACAGACCAATAAGCAGAAGAAGAAGACGGCGACGGCGACGGCTGCTGGCAAAAAATCATGGGTTTGTTATTTTCCCCAATCTTTGAATTTAAATTTTAGCAAACATTTGTGCATTTTTTTGATAATTTCTTTTACTTCGATCTCTGCTCTTATTATTAAGATGGGCATGCTTAATTTTCCCTCTACTTGTCTTTTAGAAGAAAAAAAGATGCGATTTTGATGTCTGGGCTTCTTTCGCTCCCGTTCTTTCGTTCACTTCGTCAATGGTTTTCAGTTTCTTAATTTTTCATTTTCCTATTCCTCCTTTGATTCCTCTTCATACTCTTTGATGTAGGAGAAAAATCAAGGCAGCTGATCAATTTTGAGCCTCAGTTGTTGACAACCAAACTTAGTTGTCGATAGAATGAGCCGAGCAGTCTAGAGCCTAATTTCAGCGGTCAACAGATTGGGTTCAGAAATGTTTCTCCGAGAGTTGGGACTATCTAGTCTGTCGACTGGGCTTCATCAGCTGTCGACAGTCCCGTGCTTGTCAGTCGTATCCGAGTCTGGAGGAGTTAGTTTTCTAATATTTGAATTCCGATTGATTTTATTTTTCTTTATTTAATTATGTTTTATAATTAGAGTAATATTTCTTTTTATTTGCCTATATAAAGCCATTATATTTTATTTTTAATAATACACTTTTATAATCAATTAAATTAAGTCTTTTCTCTTTCAATTACTCGTGGATTCGAGTTGTTTATCTTTTACTTGTGGATATGAGTGCTTTCCTCATAGAATCGAGTGGTTTCCTTTCTGAAACTATCTTGTTGGCGCTAAAACGATATCCAGATATTATTCAAATTCTCTTCCTTGTCTGCGTTAATTGTAACAGAATTTCAGTTACTTTTCGACGATGGCAGGAGACAACGATAGATTGTAAGGCATTTTCACAAGGATTGACCCTATTAAAGGGAAGATTGGCGTTGTCAAATTAACCTAGGACAACAAGATCCAAGAGCTCGAGAGATTGTCCCTCAAGATTGATGATCAGAGTCTAGCTGATGGTACGTATCGAAGCGGACGTAATCGTTCAACTAATCTTCCTCCTTCACCTTCAACCTTCACATCCACCACATCAGCCACCACCATATCACCCATCAACTAATCTTCCTCCATCACATCTACATCTGCATCCACCACCAACAACCATCGCCTTATTGTCCATCAACTAATTTTCCTCAATCACCACTACTATGCACCCTAACAACCATCAACGAGTCTGTAACTTGTGTTGTTCAGAGATTCCAGTGTAACAAAAAAAACCCAATACTACGCAATGATATCAAATCTTTTATTCAAGGTGTTCGATCACAAGCAAGGTATGCAACCTCATCATTGACAACAGAAGCTTCTAGAATATAGTGTCAAGAGCATTTGTAGATCACTTGAAGTTAGAGATAAAATCACACCCTCATCCTTACATCATTGGTTGGATCACGGAGGTCCCTCCATTAAGATAACAGATCTATACCATGTTTCTTTTTCAATTGACAAATTCTATCCAGATATTGTTACTTGTAATGTGGTTGACATGGACGCGTGTAATTATTTTTGGGGAGACTATGACATTATGATGTTAACGCTACCCACAGAAGTAAAGAGAACATCTATATGTTGAATTGGAAGGGTAGAAGAATTACCATGAGATCAATTTCACCTGTTCCAAAGGAATCAAAAGAAACAAAGTAAAGATCTGTTTTAGTAGTAAAAGAAGAAATTACTCCATTTACTGAAGTTTCAAGAAGGTGGAACCATTATTGCAAGAGTCCAAAGGAGTTGTTCACAACGAGCTACTTGAAAGATTATCACCTATGAGAGGTATACAACATTAGATAGATCTTATTCCTAGAGTTTGTCTACCGAATCTTTCACACTTGAATCCCAAGGAGAGGAAAGTTCTAAAAGAGAAGGTTGAAGAGTTAATACGTAACGGGTATATTAGGGAAAGTATGGGTCCATGTATCCTACCGACTCTTTTAATGTCAAAGAATGATGGAAGTTGGCGCATGCGTATGGATAGTGTAGAGAAATAGAAAACCTTAAAGAGGAATTGATTGATAATAAAGGAGAGACAATACATACATATAATAAAAGTGATGGATATAGGTCTATTGGGTAGAAGCCCAATAGCTCAATAATCAATAACTCAATAACTATTCTAACACTCTCCCTCAAGCTGGAGCATAAATGTCAACCATGCCCAACTTGTTACATAAGATAGAAAACACCTTTGGAGAAGCTTCTTTGGTAAGTAGATCTGCCAACTGCTTTGAAGATGGAGTAAACGGGAGAGAAACCACCTTTTTGGTCCATGCATCTCTGACCAGATGACAGTCAATCTCTATATGCTTAGTCCTCTCATGCAACTCTTGATTTTATGCGATATAGATAGCAGATTAAATATCACAAAACATAAGCATAGGGCCAAGATGGCTAAAATCAAACTCCAATAACAGATTTTTCGGCCACATCATTTCTCAAGTAGTATGTGTCATGGCTCTATACTCAGCCTCTACACTGAATTTAGAAGCATCTTGTTTCTTTCTCCTCCATGTCACCAGATTTCCTCCAGCGAATGTGCAATAGTCAGTAGTGGACTTCCTATCTCCCTTATCACCAGTATATCCTGAGTCAGAATAGCTAAAAATACGAACATGTCTATGTTTCTTATACAACAAACCTTTTCCAGGAGAGCTTTTGATATAGGCAACAATCCTCAGAGCAGCTGTCCAGTGAACCTTTCTAGGCTGTTGCATAAACTTACTCAGACTCCAACTGCAAAGGTTATATCAGGCCTAGTAATTGTCAAGTAAATCAACTTCTCAATCAACCTCCTATACTTTCTAGGGTCATCAAGTAGATGACTATTATCACGCCATAAATTCACATTTGCTTCCATTGTAGTGCTAGCTAGTTTGCACTCCGACATGTCAGTTTCCTCAAGAAAATCAAGTGTATACATCCTTTAAGATAGAAGTAAACCATGCTTTTGATAAGTAACTTCAATCTCAAAAAAATATCTTGGCTTTCCTATATTTTTCGTCACAAAATATCTTTTGAGATATTCCTTTGTTTCTATTAAGGTCACAGAGTCACTCTCAGTTAGCAACATATCATCAACATACACAGCCAGTATCACTGAGCCAGACTTAGTACGACGAACAAATATTGAGTGATCTGAATGACAACGAGCAAATCTAATACCAGAGATAACCACGCTGAACTTCTCAAACCATGCTCTTGGACTCTGTTTGAGTTCCATAGATCGCCTTCCTAAGTCTACAAACAGTATTCTTCCCCTGAGCAGTATATCTTGGATGTTACTTCATATAAACTTGCTCCTTTAAGTCCTCATAGAGAAAGGCATTCTTGACATCTAGTTGAAATAAGGGCCACTCCATATTAACAGCAACAGAAAATAAAATTCGAAAGGAGTTCAGTCAAGCAACTGGTGAAAAAGTCTCAAAGTAGTCCACGCCATATGTTGAGTATATCCTTTGGCAACAAGTCTGGCCTTATACCTATCCACTGAACCATCGGAGCGATACTTCAAGGTATAGACCCATCGACAACCCACAACATCTTTGGGTGCAGAGACCAACTTCCAATTTCCTCGAGAAATAAGAGCATTCATTTTCTCATCCATAGTCTGCTTCCAGGTAGGTATCAATATAGCCTCCTCATACGACCTGAGTAAAGATACAGAGGACAAGGACAGGGCAAACTGGCGAAAAGAGAGTAAGATGATCATATGAAACAAAATGAGAAATAGAATGATTAGTACATGATCGTTTACCTTTGCGGAGGGCAATAGGAATATCAAAATCAGAGGAAGATACTGACGGCTGAGGAGGCGGCCAGAACCGGTTCAAAGGCAGAAACTTTTGCTGATGAGTGTAGACATCTGAAATCTTTTTTCCGAGGTGGCTTTGGTGCATGTGGCGCTATAGTGTCTTTTAATGATACTATCGAAGAGACATCATAGACAACAGCAGGTGCAAGCAAAGCAACAGACGGTAAAAGAGAAATAAACTCCGATGTAGTAACTGGACTTTGTGGAGAAAAGTAGGAAAATGATTCAAAAAATGTGACATAAACTGATACAAAATACTTTCTGGTTGATGGACTATAGCATCGATATCCTTTTTGAGTTCGAGAATACCCAACAAAGACACATTTTATAGACGTAGGAGGCAATTTATCCGGATCTGGAGAAAAATCCTGAACAAAACATGTACAACAAAACCACATGGGGAGGAACTGAGAAGATACTTTTGCCAGAATATAGACATGAAAAAAAGAATTTTACCATGAAGAACTGAGAAGGGCATCCTACTAATCAAATGACAGGTGCTTAACACTGCATCAGCCCACAAATATTTTGGAACATGCATATGAATTATCATGGTTCGAGCAACATTTAGGATGTGTCTGTGTTTGCGTTCCGTAACATTGGGACGTATGAGAGCAAGATATTTGATGAATATTCCATTCTTAGAACAAAAAAGAGACACATCATTTTTCATATATTCTAAGACATTATCAGTACAAAGCACATAGATGTAAAAAATTGAGTTTTTATTTCATTATGAAAAAGTTCGATGACACCAGAAACTTCAGATCTCTCTTTTAGCAAATATAGCCAAGTCATACGAGAAAATCATTAACAAAAATGAGAAAATATCTAAAATCTTTGGATGAAGGCACACGACTAGGACCCAGACATCAGAATGAACTAACTCAAAAACAGAACTACTACAGTTGTTGACTCGACTTGGAAAAAGACACGATAATACTTGCTCATCTCACAAGACGCACAACCAAGTGTAGACTCAATAGAAATTATCGAACGAATCTTCTGCAATGTGGGATGACCCAAACACTAGTGCCAGAGTAGAATAGGATCAGGCTGACCTACAACTAAGCCAATAGGGGACACTCTATCATCCAAATAGTACATGCCTCCTCTTTCATGACCTGAATCAATCCTCCTCGCAGTTGTCAGGTCTTGAAAGACACAGTAAGAAGAGAAAAAGGTTTCACTGCAGTTATGTTGTTTAGTAAACTGGCTGATGGATAGCGAGCTTACAGGAAATTTTGAAATATATAACACATTTTTAAGGTTCAAGGATGGAGTAGCCTGAACTATCCCCTCACCAAGGACAGGAGATTGTGTACCATCAACAACTTTAATAGAAAAAAATTGAGTGGAAAGATGTAAAGATGTGAATTTGTCCTTAATATTTTTCATGTGAGATGAGGCTCCTGAATCTAATATTCAAAGTCTGTGAGGAGAGGCAATATAAGCATTCATAGCTGAAGAGGATGGATGAGTTAATGAATGACTTGTCTGATAGAACTCGAGCTGGCGTAACCTGTCATACTCGTCCTGTGATATCTGAACAGTAGAAGCTCCAGAAGGTATAGAGACAGTATCCGAGAGAACATGAGCAGTATCATTAGAGAGCCAAGATGGAGAAATAAGAGAGGATGAAGTACTTGAGACAACCGACGTCACAGCCAGTTATACAATCATCAGAAAGATAGCCAGTAGTAGCAGTAAACAACCAGTAACAAAGAGAAATAAGAAACTTAGTTATCAGATAGTAGCATAGATAACTTTAAATAGCCAGATCAGATGTAAAAAATCTAATTTTTGAGTAGTAAACAGAGTATATCTCACTAGAGAAGTCTTCTAAAGCATCAAAGAAGCCAAATTAGATGTAAAAAAAAATTGATTTTGGAGTAGTTAACTGATCAGATCTCACCAGACGTAGAGCATCAAAATGGCCAGATTAGATGTAAAAATCTGATTTTTAAGCAGTAGAAATGGCAGATCTCACCAAAGAAGTCTTATAGATCATCAAGAAGACTAAATCAAAATTAAAAAAATCTGATTTTTATGCAGTAAAAAGATCAGATTTCACCACGGGAGTCTCGTAGATCATCAAGGAATCCCTATCAGATTTAAAAATCCAATTTTTGAAGGTTGCAGCAGCTGTTGGAGCAAAAAGAGGCAGTGGCAGGGCTGTTTTGGAGGTGGCGGGGCTGTTGGAGTATGTGGAGATGGTGGCGGGCTGTTTTGGAAGTGGTAGGGCTGTTTTAGAGGTGGCACGGCTGTTTGGAGAGTGTGGAGGTGGCGGCGGCAATGCTTGAAAGATGTGGAAGGAGAAAAAGATGATGGATTTTAGGGTTAGGGTTTGGGTTTACTTTACTCTGATACCATGTAGAGAAATAGAAAACCTTAAAGAGGAATTGATTAATAATAAAGGAGAGACAATACATATATATAATAAAAGTGATGGGTATGGGTCTATTGGGTAGAAGCCCAATAACTCAATAACCAATAACCCAATAACTATTCTAACAATAGCCAGGCAGTCAACAAGATTACCATTTGCTGCCGATTTCTCATACCTCCGCTTAATGATATGTTGGATAGATTGGGAGGCTCATGCATGTTTTCGAAGATTGATCTCAGGAGTAGATACTATCAAATCCACATTAGGTAGAAAGACAAACGGAAGACAACTTTAAAACTCCAGAGGGATTATACGAGTAGACGATCAAGTTGTTCTTTCAAGAGATTAAGAGATTATGGTATGCCGAGTTCTATTATTTCATATCAAAATAGCAAGCTCTTAGCTACTTTTTAGACTACCTCATAGCGGAGATTTGATACATTATTGAAGTATAATATTACGACACATCTCCATACAGTTGGACAAACAAAAGTTAACTGCACCTTAGGCAATTTGTTGCGAAGCATCTATGGAGAAAACTAAGAGCGTGCGATCAAGCTTGTGTCAAGTAAAGTTTGCATACAACAACACGGTTCACGATTCAATAGAATTTTCTCGTACGCAAAAGGAAGTAGATTTTGTAGAGAAATTTAATAAGAAGTACAAAGTAGCAGCTGACAAGAAGAGACGAGAGAAGGTTTTTGAAGAATATATGATGGTGGTGCATTTGAGGAGGGAAGGCATTCCAGCTGAAAGAGTTCCTATTAAGCAGCTATACTTAGATTGGAACTTGATGACGAGTTCTTTTGAAGGGGAAATGACTGATGTAGGAAGGCAAAGTAGAAAACAGCTTCACCTGTTGACAGTCCGCAACCCTGTCGACAGTCTACACTTCAGCTGTTGACAAGCCCTCTTGCTGTCGACAAACTGACTTCAACAGGGCTTTCCCGAGGGTTGAGACTATACATTCTGTCGACAAGCCCCTTTTGCTGTTGACTGCTCTGGGCGTATTAGTAGTATCCAAGTCCGTGTAGGATTTGGTTTTTCAGTCTGATTTTTTGATTGGTTTTATTTTTCTTTTATTTAATTAGGTTTTCTAATTAGAGTAATATTTCTTTTTATTTGTCTATATACGGCCATTGTATTTTTGTTTTTAGAGCCGAACTTTGATTATCAATTAAATTCAGTTTTTCCTCCTTCAATTGCTCATGGATTTGAGTGCTTTGCTCGTGGATTCGAGTGCTTTTCCTACCTGAAATTATCTTTCAGGGTTCATGGCGCTAGAACGAGATCTAGCTGGTGTTCGCTTCCTTGTCCACGTCAAGATTCTCTATTCCCCATCTTAACGAACAGCTGTTCCAGTAGCCATCTGCAAATGTGAACGGTTTGTTAAGAGTTATTTGACTCAGTAGCTCAGTTAAATTGTTAGATTAGTCAATAACTTGGTCTCTTGCATAAAATGAGTAACGTTTTGTGCTTTATAAGTAAACAACTTTTGTCTAATGTTAACTACTGTTAATAATTTTTAGTCAGTGATTCAGTTGAATAATGGTTATGGGGCTATTGACTTATATATCTTCTGAAAATTTCTGACTTTTCGGGGATATCAGCATTGTAAACATATGAACACATGCAAATGCACACACACATACAGTCACATTTCTTCGTCATAGCACATGATCCAGTTATGGGCTGTATTGTCTGATTATGTGTTATCTGCCTCTGCTGTACTTGAACACATGCCCAATAATGCTTACATATAATTAGCATTGATTTACTTAGTGTGGTGGATTGTCTTTTTATCGCAGAATCTCCTGGTATGGAGTTTGACAATGGTGTCCATATGAAGAATAAGGGACTGAAAGTGGATGCCCTTCCAGAATGTGTGTTCTCTGTTAGGGACCTTGAAAAGAAGGGGGAGACTCAGCAAAATGGAGCATCGGAGATTCAAGATGCGGATGGAAGGATGAACAAAGGTAAAGGGGATTGTGGAAACAGTAAAGGTTGGAGTTATTCAAAGAGTGAAATAGAGGCTTTGAGATTTGTTAATGTCAGCGAACAGGCTAGGTGGTGGAACGAGGTGTACCATAAACTCAGTTCGGCTATTGTTGAAGAGTTTGATGGGCTCCGGATACCTAACAACCAGAAGCAGCAGCCTCGAAATGCTGGTCGGCAACAGTCTGCGGGGAAGAAAATGGATCCCTCCAAGCATCTGGGTATGTTCATTTTTTTTCTTGTGCAACCAATTTGATCCTTGCGCATTTCTATGTACTTACAGTTTAGTATTGTTATTGAATCTATAATTATAATATTTATGTATATAATAATTTAATGTGAGTGATGTAACATCTTTTTGCTGCTAGGATATTATTGAAGCTTTTAGCATATATTTTATTGATAGAAATTCGAATCTTGGGTAGCCAATTCAAAATATGTAAAAAGAATCTTATGAAACTTTTCACCACTATTTTCTAACAAAAGACAAATTTACTGAAGCTATGTCTTCCATTACCATAATCATAGTTCTTCTCGTTATATTTCTTGACCATGCAACAACAACATGAACGCATCTACAGACCTGACCTCTTTGAGCCCTTTGTCTTTTCCTGTTGTTTCTTGGTTGATGCAAATCTTTAACCTCCTATCACATTTTTAAATGACAGTCCTGCCCATCCGTCTGACATGGGGAAGAAAAGACTCCTCTCGCAAGCTATGTATAATAATGGTATGCACAGTCTTTAATGAAAAGAGCTAACATGGGATCCAGCCCAACTACTGGTACATGTGATGTGATGAATATGATCTTGACGTTTCATGGTCTGCTATATGTAGGTAGGCAACATGGTGAAAATGGGCTTGACCTTATAGTTGGCTGAGAGTGTTAAAATATATGACTTGGAACAGCAATATTTCAAACCTTGGGTGTAAGGCTTCAAATGACACCACAAAGTACAAGGAAATCCTCTGACCAATCCTTTACTGTTCTCAAGTCATTGTGAGGAGAAAATGGTTTTGATAAATTTTGAGTTTATTCTATTTGTGAACAGGCAACGTTTGGATCCAAGTCATCTACATGGTTAAAAAGTTGCAAGACTTGAGATTATAATCAGTGGCTTGCTAGAGCTTATGCCAAGAAACTGAATGTTTATGCTCAAAAGTACTCACTTGAAATATGATATGGGGGGCTGGTTCTCATAAAGCTACCAATGTGCAGAAGGACGAAGTAAAATGAGGAATTCAGAATTCTCTCTAATCAATATTAGACGGGAAAAAAGGGTCTTGTAGGGTCTTGACTGTAAAATACAACAAGCTTTAGACCGTTTTGCTTCTACCTTTCGTGTAAATTAAAAGTTCTGCATACAATTGCAATTGGGATTCACACCCCTGACCTCCCACTTGAAACAATAGAGAGGTACCACTTTCTGTAGAGGTCTTGCTATGCCCCTATGGTTGCCACCTTGCTTAATAGAGGTGGAATTATGAAGTAGCTGGAATTAAACCCTAAAAGCAAAATATAAGTAAATTAAAACCCAAAAAGCAAATGATATCCAAGAAAATTTATCATCGTCATCTAAGCCTTTTTCCCATACATCAGTTGAGGGGCAATCTCTCATGAAGTATTTGATCCACCCTGAGGCACACACAAAGCCAAGGATCAAATAACACATTCAATGAAGACACCTGAAGCAGAAGAGGGGGAAAAAAAAGGAAAAATCACAGGCTTGCATGTGCATCCTTCAGATTGGCACTGGGAGTGGGACTAAAAGTAGTAAGGTATTTTGACACTGAATATTTCATTGGGGGATGGACTGAAACAAATCAGCTTCATCTGAATCATGGTTATTTACTCGTGTAACATCTAAAATGGTGAATGAAGTCGATGAGTTGAAAATAAAGAGATCATTTTATGGAGTTCTTCCCAGTAAAAGCCAAAGGGGAACACTAAATGGGCCAAAAGGAGTCTAGTTTCATGCTTTCAGCCTTTGTGGGTTTCTAGAAAACAAATTGTTACGATAAAGGCACAGACTATCCAGTGGTAACTTGGTAAGTGGATCCATTGGATTATTCCATCTTCCTTTGGCAGAAACAACCTTAGATTTTAGATCCTTGCTGGATATGTCAGCCTAATGTTAGACTTATGATGTTGTCTATTGTTGACTATTTAATACTTGCCATATTTTTACAGTTACTTGCAACTTGCATGCACAAGTACTAGTATATGGAGGGTTGATAAGGCATGCAATCTAATATGCATTGATGGATAACAACCACTTTGGCACTAGGTAGCATGGACACTTCAAAAGTGGAGCCGTGTCGTGCCAAACACGGGTCGGGCACATGTGTCAGACACCTACCGAACACAATACTTATTTTAGAATTTGTTGCGTGTTGTGACATGTCATGCCCATGTCAGCATGTTCGTGTTCGTGCAACATAGTTTTTGCATGATCATTCCATGCTTACTAGCCAGGTCTAATATCAATGATATGTTGTGGACTTATGCCGACTAAAAATTTGCGGGTCTGTCTTGGGCATGACATTATCAGGCTATCGGCATATGTGTCCATATGTAAGACACTTGTATGGGGAGTGAAAAACTTATCCACCATCAGTTGTTTGCTTGAAAATTATTACAAGGTGAAGTGTGTTAGGGTCTTTTTTGAGGAAGCTTATAAATTATGAGTTTTTTACCTTCATCTTTTCACTCTTTATGTTTCCTCCTGGTGCAACTGTAGGCTCAACCATAAATAAATATTATGTGAAATATATGTATATAAATGTCACTTCCTCGTGACTGGATTTGGGAGAACTGTTGTATCCAATACATGATGATCATATTTAAGTACAATGTCAACACATCATTGTGTATAGTGGCGATACCGTCGATAAAAAAAACACAGATTTGATGTGTCAATTTTGTATTTGAAAATATAAAAATTTTGTTAGATAGATCTCTCCTCTCAATTATATTATATAGATACATAAAAGTCTAACACTATTTCTATTCCTATACTACTAATACAATCCCTATACCAATACAAATCATATTTTTTTAGTACTCGTCAAGCTGGAGTATATACATCATACATGCCTAGCTCGTCACGAATAAAATTAACTCGTGTCTTTCAAAGAGAGTTTATAAGTAAATCTGCCAGCTCATGACCAGATGAAACATATCCAGTTGAACAATCTTCTCTTCTATCTTCTAATGTACCAAATGATAATCCATTTCAGTTGTTTTGTGCGCTCGTAAAATATTGAATTCTCAACAATATGGATAACAACCTGATTATCACAGTATAGTCTCTTAGAGCACTTTAGAGCAAAACTAGTTCAGTCAATAAGTCTCTGACCCAAAAAATTGTCACATTTGCCATGCACGATATTCTGACTCCGCACTCGATCAAGACATCACACTTTGTTTCTTGCCAATTCATGACACAAGATTTCCTCCAAGGGAAACACAATAGTCTATGGTATATCGTCTATCAATAGGGAACCTATCCAATCAACATTTGAGAAACAAACTTTAGCGTGTCCATAATTTGGTATAAAAGCTCTTTGCTAGGAGCCTTCTTTAAGTACTCTAGAATCCGCACTACGTTATCCCAATGAGTTATTCTAGGTGTTGAGAGAAACTGACTTACAACACTCACAACAAATACAGTATCAAGTCCAGTTATTATTTGGGTAGTCAGCTTACCCACTAACCGACGATACCTGTCAGGATCATCTAAGATCCCCCTGATCTGATAGCATCTTGACATTAACTTTCATGGATATATTAGCAGCTTTGCACACCAACGTACTTGCTTATGAGAACATAACAAGCACATACTTTCTCTGTGAAAGAGTAATCCCCTACTGGACTTAACTATTTCAATGCCTAAGAAGTACCGCTAATAGCTAAGGTCTTTTGTATGAAAATTCTTTTCAAGTAGCATTTTAGATCTGCAGTTCCCTCACATCAGCACCAATAATGTTGATATCATTCACATACGCTACAATGAGTAACATTCTTCCTTGATGTCGCCAAAACACAGGCTGATCCTTATGAGAACGAGAAAAGACCAAAAGCCCTATCAACAAAGATAAATCATTCAAATAAGCTTTCGGTGATTGCTTTAATGTATATAATGACTTCTTCAGTATGCACATCTTTTTTTACTCCCCCTGAGCAACAAAATCGGATGGTTGCTCAATATAAACATTATTGTCAAGAATACCATTAAGAAAAACATTCTTGACATCTAACTGATCCACGGGCCAATAATGTGTAGCAACCAAGGAGATAAGAATCCGCACAGGTGTTAGCTTTGTAACTGGCGAGAATGTGTCTTAATAATTCATGTCATACACTTGAGAATAACCTTTGACAACCAGACGAGTCTTCAAATGAGCCAAGGATCCATCGGGATTTAGCTTCAAAGTGTACACCAATCGGCATCCAACTGTCTTTTTTTCTGGTGGAAGAACAGTAAGATCTCAAGTTCTATTCTATTCTGAGGCCAATATTTTTTCCTTCATGGCATCCTTCTAACTTAAAAAGATAGAGAGAGCTTCCAACACTAGTTTGGAAATAGAATATGAGTCCATAGAAGAAATAAAGATATGAAAGGAGTGAGACAAGTGTGAATAAGATACAAAATGAGAAATAAGATGAGATGTGTAAATGCGTTTACCCTTGTGAACAACAACGGAAAGGTCTTTATTAAAAATAATGTCAATATTAATAGTAGTATCACTAGAGGGTAATGCAGAAATATCTCACCAATTTATGACTTAAAAATTGGAGCAACAGAAGATGTTGGCATAAGTGCAGTAGAAGTACGTCTTGTGAAAACTTTGATTGTTTATCTAAATCGGTTATGTGATTTTGGGTCTCCATGTACAAATGGCAGTGTACCCAGATCTATATCAACCACAACTGGTGGATCCTGCATGAGAAAAACATATTATCCGTCATCAGACTCTAAGGAAAGACTCACTATCAAATTCGGATTTAGACTAAAAAAATGTACAACAAAATGATCTAGTGACAGATAACAATACTGATACCCTTTCTGTGTTATCCAAAAAATACATTGAGATTGTGAAAATCCAGTTTTGTTTGATGAGAATTATTGTTCTGAGCAAAATACATACACCCAAAAAAATTTAGTGACAAGGAAAACTAATCGTTTTAAGGACATAATACCGAATATAAGATTTGATTTTGCAAAACATAAGGAATCTTATTAATTAAATAACATGACTACATCACTCCAAAAATATTTGGGAATTTTATGAATAAAGTAATGAGCGAGTTGTTTCAAGCAAATGACGATTTTTACGTTTAGCAACACATATTTTATTGAGGAGTGCATGCACATAAGGATTGATGAATAATGTCATGATTAGTTATAAAATTTGTGAAAGATGAACTAAAATCCTCACCATTATTAGATATTAATATTTTTATAGAAGTGTTAAATTGGGTTTTAATCTCGGAACAAAATTTTGAAATATAGAAAAGATCTTAGGACGAGATTTTATGAGATAAAGCCAAATAACACGCGAGTAATCATCCATAAAAGTAATGAAATACTAAACATCAAGTTTGGATTTTATTGAACATGGATCTCATACATCAGAATGAACCAAATCAAAATGGGTAATTAGTCATTTTATTGACTTGACTAAGATAAGACATTCAATGATACTTCCCTAGTTGACAAGGCTCACACTCTAAAGACTCAGTTTGACTAGACTTAGGAATCAAAAATTTTAAAATCGATAAAAAAAATACCTAACTAACAATAATGATAAAAAAGTGAAAGTGAACTGGAGCACGCTACTGGTTTGGAGACCAAGTCCAGGTAATATAATCTGTGTTTCTTATGCCTTGTGGCAATCATCTTCTTTGTTTCAAATTTCTGAAATTCACAAAACATAGGATAGCATTTTACTAAATAATTTAACGCTTTAGTAATCTTACTGGTTTACTGTAAAGAAAATTTGGAACATAAAGCACGGTTCAAAGACTCGGCCGAGTCGGAGACGAGTCGGCCGAGTCGTATCCGTCTCGGCCCGGTCCGAGTCACGAGTCGGTCGACTCAACTTAGAGGAGACCGACTCGGCGATAATCGGAGTTGACCTGGTCGACTCGGCATTATGATGATGATTTTGTGCCTCATCGCAATTCAATATGAAAATAACTACATTAGCTTGTATTTATGAATGTAGTTTGTGCAATTTACTATATTGTGCGTGTATTTTGATATGCTTCTACCGACGACGCGTGTATTTATACTTTCTCTTTATGTTTAGTATGCTACGTGATATAGTTTGGACATGTGATACATGAATGTGCATGTCTACAATTTTTTTAAGATTTATTGTGATTTTTTCAGAATTATTTAAGCTTTCTAGATAGTGTTTTGCGCGTATCGCCCGATACCAACCCGAGTCGCCGAGATCGATCTGTCTCAGTGCCCGCCGAGTCGGCGGCCGAGACCGCGACTGTGAACCATGACATAAAGTCATATGATAGAGAAAAAAGATGTAGCAAGCCCTATGCCTTGAATATAAGAAGCAAAATCATTAGTTAATGTAATAGAGAAAAAAACATGTAAAATTAAGATGATACAATACCTCTGTTCCCACCAATCAGAAGCTCCTGAATTATTCAAGTAGGAGAATTAGATGAAGTAAGAATGAGATTATCTGTCCAGGCCAAAGTGGCTGTGGAAGAAGGTGAAGTGGATGATGTCTGAAATTGATGGAATACTAATACAACTGCTCCTTCATCTGATACTCACTGATGGCACTTCTGCTATGAGATTGCTCTTTCTTAGCCGTGGCTTCATGAGTAGTTCGAAACAATTGTTGCTGCTTCTTTTGCAGTAGTGAGCAGTTATACTTGGTGTGATATGGCTCTTTACAATAATAACAATAGATTATCTTTCCTGCTCGTCCTTCTAAACAAAGTTCTAAATATCGGATATCGGGATCGTATCAGATGGGCATTTTTCATATCGGATATCGGATATTGGGGGAGATATCGGGGATACGCGCGCATATCAGACGTTCATATCAGACACTATGAATAATGAAATATTGATAACTAAAAGTTAGTTTTGAGTTATAGATATCATCTAGCTAATAAAAATGATGTAATATGCTTGTAAAGACAGTAAAAAATAATGTACATTTGCATGCAGTCTTACAATAAATAAGTTATTTCATATCGGACGATATATCGGGCGATTTATCAGCCAAGATCGGGCAACCGTTTTTTGCTGCAAACGATATGACGAACGATTTTCCTATATCGTATCGGCAGCAGGAAAAAAGGAGATATCGGCTCAGCCGACTCGGCCGATATTTAAAACACGGCTCCTGAAAGACCATCACCGTGACCTTTCCCACGACCTCTAACTACAAAATCGCTCCCACGGCCTCTACTTCTTATTGTTTTGCCATGGATCACAAGAGTAAAACGATTCTGGGTCTCCATGATGGCTGAATTTTGTGCCTCTGAAGGAACTAATTCATGTAAGAAGTGGTCGGTATTCTTAAGTGACTTGACAGTAGAGTTGTTAATTATATTCAATCGAGCCTTTGAAAACTCTTAACGCAATGCTCCTAAGAAAATAAGGATCGCCAACTTATTCCCCCTCTCCTGTATCTCCTTCACATCAGTTGTGATAGGAAAAATCTCGCTGATCTCCTCGAAAAGTTTGTTGAAGTCTGCATAAAACTGAGCCAACGTTAGATTTTTCTGTTTACTCCTGAATAGCTCTTGAATGACATTATAAGCTCAACTCGGGTTGTTGTCTCCTGAATACAATATGTCCAAATAAGTCCACATTTTTTTTATTGTCCTGTAATGTAGAATTAGATCCTGAACAGATGGCTCCATACTGTTCAAGATTTGTCTTAGAACAAGTGCATTATCATACCTTCAAGTCTGCGTCTTTGGATTTAGGGGATCGCTATTCAGGTGGTGATCTTTAGCTCTCTCATTAATATTAAATCTCAAAAATCCATTTTCAGTGTAGAAAGTTGTCACCATTCAACTTTCTATTTGTAATCCTTCTAGATACAAATTTAGAGACCGTTGGCTTCATCTCTTCTATAGATGCAACAATCACTCCAAAAACTCTCAAAAAAGAAATAATCAAAAGAACCCCCAATCAAATCAGAAACCCAAATAAAGTCAAATCTCACACCATTGGTTTCCGGGTTGAAGTCAAGGCGGATCGAAGATGGTCGAGTTGGAGTGGTTGTCGGGTAGAAGAGAGGCGGATCAAAGCAGCGCAAGGTTGCGATGTCAGCGCGAGCATGAGGGTGACAAAGAAGAAGAAAGAGAAGTCGGGGGAGAAGAAAAGAAAAGAAGAAGAAAGAAAGGTTAATTTGGGTTAGAAATTTGACTAATAGGGCTCTGATACCATGTCAATTTTGTATTTGAAAATATAGAGTTTGTTAGAGAGATCTCTCCTCTCAATTTTATATTTATATAGATACATGAGAGACTAATCCTATTTCTATTCCTATACTACTCCTAATACAACTCATATACCAATCCTTATACAAATCGTATTTCCTAACATGATGCAAGTGAAATTTGAATCATTATAACAAGAAGCAATAGGCTCTGACATAGAAAAAAGCTCAATATATGTATTAACATACCGCGTGTAAATTTACCTGAACTTTCACCAGCCAATTGCAAACAGTTTGGGTCTTTAGCATGTGGAATCCCATCGACATGCATTGCAGAAAGATTTGACTTTTAATATACTTTAGATGCTTCATATTTATTGGTAGACTATGTAATGATTCCTAAAATTAGTTAAATGATTTTAACAAGGTTATAATTAATTTTTACAAGGGGAGCAAGGGAGACCAACATGTGAACTGAAGAATGGCTAAAAGAAAAGCATATTTCACATGGGAAATGAATTTACCTGAAAAGGCTATAGTGCTGAGGGCGCTTATGTCGCAAGTGATGCAATGGGATTTTTTTGGAGCAGTCTCTTTTTATTTGTAAGCTAATGCTTGTGCTAGTTATTGATCATCTAACCGAACCATATGAATCCTTGATTTCTCAGGGAATTTTTTTTTACTGAAGTCCATTGAACAGCCATAATATTTCAAAAACCATTCTATTTCACTGGAAATAAACATATACATGCTACAAACGTTTTAAGTTGGTCCTAATTCTAGGTAAGGTTGCAAACCCCTGCTAGAAAACTAGAAGCCAATAGGAGAGAGATCTGCTATTGGTTATTTTGCCTATGATCATGCAATGAAACAACCCATAAGTCTTTAGGAAAAGAGTTCAGACTAACAGGGTAGCTGAAAATTGTGGAACCAGAATTTTCTCTCTTGAAAATTGGGCCATGTAAAATTAATGAATTAAATATAAATTCGAAGATAGCATTTGCAATGAAGAATATTCCTATAAACATGTCATGTTAAATTGAAGACATAAGTGTTTCAAAATTACAAAAAACTACTAAGTTTCCATTTTACCTTGTGAATATCATGTAAGTACATAAAGTTTTGTACTGTGATAGTGATTTTGTGACTTCTGTCAGATTAAATATTCAAAAGTAAAATACAGATATAGGAATGAATGTTCATGAAGTGTAACCCACTACTCGAAGATAAGTAGAAAGTAAATGTGATGGGAAGTTTTTTGGTTTTACTAACAAAATTTATGTGTGTGATGGGAAGTTTTTTGGTTTAAACAACAAAATTTGTATGAACATGTTCCTTTTTGCTGCAAATAAACTTGGACTTATGTATTGTGTTTGTAAGAATTAATTCTAAATATGGGGTGGGTCCAACAAACGACCGGACTAGATGCGGCATGGTTATATTAGATATTTCAGTGGCCAAATGGGTAAAATGTTCTTGTTAAAACTTAAAGAGATTTGGAATATTCACCACTATTTAAACTAAGAGCTACTCTTTTGCTAAAACATGGGACCTTTAAGTTGTGATGTGGATTTTTTATTTGGTGAAGTGGATGTTCCCAGAAATTGGTTTAATAAGATCCCCATGATAGACATAAGTTGGGGATGTTTGATTTTTCCCAAATTAATCTATAATGTCTATTGTGAGTCTCTCTTAGTTGCTTGCTGAGCATACAAACACACTGTTTGCTTGTTACATTGCTGATAGTGTTCATTTTAGTTTAAAATACTGGTCAGCTGTTGTATATTGCAGGTGATGTTTTAGCTCAAAAGTCTACAATCAGTCCTGCTGTGCTGAATGTTGGTGGTGGCACAGATGTAGAAGAGCCATTGGATGAATATGACAACTTCGATGATGAAGACGACAGCAGCAGTGATGAGCATGACAGCATTCAGAGGCCTGCCTTCTTTGTGGAAGGTGAACCAGATTTTGAGTCTGGGCCTCCTCTAGATGGTTTAGAGTACCTAAGACGTGTCAGGTAACTTTAACTAAACACCTCCTCTACCTTGCGATATTGTCATATGTTATTATGTTCTGTTATTGCTAAACAAATCTTCTGTTGATAACAAAGGTAATATAGTTATCCATTTGTATTGGATAATGCTTATTAGGTTAGACAATGATTATATATTTGCATGGATCTTTTGGCTAATCTTAGTTGTCTTTTCTTTTTAACTTTATACTCTTGGGTCTGTTTGGTTGTCGTAACTGGCCGTAATTCGTAGTTGTAATTGGTAAAATCTTTTACAATTGTAAATGAGTTACATGTATGTAAATTTTACGGTGTTTGGTTGGTAATATAAAATTGTAAAGTAGGAAAGTGTATTGTACTTTACGGTGTTTGATTGTCGTAATGTATAAGTCGTAAGTAAAAAAGTTGACCACAAAATTAACTATTTGGTGATTTTAAAAGTTTTAATACTGCAAATAAATATTAAAAAAAATTAAATATTAAAATTTTTTAATATTAATATAAAAAAATATTACAAATTTGTATGACCACAAAATTAACTGTAACTGGACTGTAAGTGAGTGGTAACTGGGTTGCAAGTGAGTGTTAGTTGAGTTACGTAAGTCTTTTACGAATTACGGTCCAAACAAACGCCGTAGTTGTAACTGGGTAGTAAGTCATTTACGAATTACGGAGTTTTACGCGAAACAAACGGCCCCTTTATGAAACTGGTTGCATTTTTCTTAGTAAATAATTAGCGCTTGGGTACTTATAGTAGTTTCTGTTATGTTTATAAAACATCTAGTTGGTTGAAAGGAAAAAAATATAGAAAGTAATCAACGTTCTAAAAAGCGGTCTCAGTATGCGCGCGGTCTGGGAGCGCATAATGCTTAAACGGTTTTAAACGGTGATTAAACAGATTACACGTATTATTATTATTTTAATATATAATAATATTATAATACTTAAAACATGCAAATATGAATTCTATAGATTCTAAAAAAAAGCATAAAAGATATATCAAACATAACTTTAAAAATTAAATTGCTTGTACTAAGAATTTAAAAAGTAATAATGTCAATCAGTTCAAAGTACATCAATGTATCTTCATTTCCAACAACTATAGTTAAAAAAAATGCTTTTTAATGAACAAATATATGTATTTCTTTTAGAAAGTAACATACATCCAACAACTTTGGTTCACTGTTAGATGCAATTATTCACTATTAGATGCAATTGTAAGTAATGTGCAACTCTATCTTTCTCACGCTTAAGGCACTCCTCGACCTATTAAAAGAAACAAAATCATTGGAAAGAACCTGGGCAAAATGCGTGCACGCGAGGTGGAAAGAGTTGACCAGGAGGAGGTCGTCGTTGATGCAAGTGGAGGTCACTATCGATGCTTGGCTGAGCTGATCGCAGGGGGAGGTCTTTGTCGACACGGAGGGAGGTCATGGTGGGAGGATCAACCGCGAAGGGAGGTTGTCGTCAATGGGGGAGGTTGCCAGAGGAAGATCAACGCTTTGTGAATTTCTTCATCGTCGTCAAGCTTCGGGAGCCCTAATTCTTCAGGAGGATCGTCGTCGCTGTGAGATTCGGGAGTTTCAGATAAAATTAGGACCTCGGGAGCTTCATTGTCTCGTCGTCATGAGTATCGAGAGCTTCTTCGTGAGATTCAGGAGCTTCGTCGCCACTGAAGGAGGATCGAAGATGCGGATAAATTTAGGGCTCGAGCCCTAATTCTCTAACACACGAAAATTTATATTCCCAATTATTAGATTAGGTTTAATTCAGTTAGCTTAATGGGTTCGAAGTTCGAACCTATTGAGAAAATAATTGAATACCGTTTAAATGGGCGTTAATTAATTCTTGATTAGACGCTTAATCGTCGCTTAAGCGAATTAATCACCTGGCCGAGTAATCCGACCGCTTTCTTTAAGTTCTGTTCGGTATAAGGCCGAAAACGTTTCGGCCGCTTAAAACCTTTTTTTATAACACTGAAAGTAATATTTAATTAGCTAAAAGTCTACTTCCTGAATACACAACTTTAGGAAGGGTTATATCCTCTTCAAATTATTTGTCAGCTATGTAGCATTGGACACTTATGGCATGAGGCCCGTGACGTCTCAAAGACAAATAGAGTGATACTTCTGTTTT